>JBBPBX010021239.1:13843-25603 GCA_038048925.1 Garcialebias charrua
TTTTACATGAAGTATCTGTACTTTCTACTACACTACATTTCTATAATGTGTTGAGTTACAAGTTACATTCACGTTGCAACTTTTTGATTTGTCGTTAGTTTGAAAGTAACTGATGTTGAGAGGGGAGTTGGTCCACTGAATCACTGCAAAGTGGACAGGTAACATTAGACCTGCCTTCAAGAAGAGCTGGACCAATGATGTATATTCTTGTGTATAAGTCATTTAGCTGGGAGCACCCACAGCACCACTAACACACACAAAATGGATTCCACCACAAAGATTCATCCAGAAGATACACAACACCCATGGCTTTATTGAAATATTATTGAAAGACTATTGAAAGACTGTTCAGTACAGCAGGACAGATTCTCTCTCCCTAAAGAGCCAGACATGGACTCAAAAACTTTGAAAACCAACTTCTTCTGAACTTGAACAAGAAATTCTTGCTGCAATATTAAAATGTGTCAGTTCATGGGATGTTAGGAGACAAGAGATTTCTCCAAATGTCTCGACACTCAGGTCCAAGTTTTGAAAATGTTGTCAGGAAGTTAAAGTATTGTTCATTGTTGATCCATTACAAGATTGACTAGACAATATTTTAACTAGAGTTGATGACAAACGAGTTGAAGTGATCTATTCCTTTGTTAGTTGTGTCTAATGCTCCTTTTTTCAAACAGACAACTTTTACTTAAATGTGTTTACTGCAGTTAAAATGACACATTGGTTTTATTTTGTGTTAAATAAAAACTTTCAAAGGTATAATCATTCCTCTTTCTTATTTTGCTTAATGGTATTTAACTCATCACTGAAATTCTGACACACAGAATCAAAAGTCCAAGTGTGAACTGTGTCACAGAGTAAACACAATAAAAACATGCATTATCTGCAGCATTGTTCATTAAAATGGCTCAACACTATTAATGTATTACAGAAAATATGCATACAGTACGCACACTTAATGGTATTGTAGACCATTGCATTAGTTAATACATTCAGCAAGTACTTTTACTTTAATACTTTAAGTATTTTTAAAAGCAAGTACTTATTTACTTTTACTTAAGTAAAAATATTAATATGGTACTTCTACTTTTACTAGAGTACATTTTTGTCTGTTTATTTGTACTTTTACTTAAGTACAGTGTTTGAGTACTTTCTCCACCACTGGTATTATTACAGTATTTGGGTACCGTGCGGTGGCGAATCCACTTCTCAGAAACATCCAGGCTGGACCAGAGGATCCCCTCATCATCACCTCCTGCCATGTCCTCCTGTACAGTGGAAGAAAAATGTTTCAGGGCTGCTACAAACAGGTTCATAAAACCATCTTTGTTGGTAAATGCAAATGCTTATTGTCAATTACCATGTGACGTGTGCTGCTGACCACTTGACCAGGTCACCCTTGTAAAAGAGATCTCCATCTCAACGGACTCTACCTGGAAAAATAAAGGTGATTGATGGATATAGCAGACATCTGTGTCTGTGGCTCAGAATAATGCATTACCTTTAAACAAAGCTGGGCACCGCTAATTAAAAAATTAGTTCCACAATTTCTAAAACGCTTATTAATTTTTTTAGGTCCACAATTTCAAAAGCACAAATGTCTTATAAAAATTAGGGGAAGCTAATCTAATCCGCTATTTATATATTTCTATATATTATATATATATATATATATATATATATATATATATATATATATATATATATATATATATATATATATATATATATATATATATATATATATATATATATATATATATATATATATATATATATATATATATATATATATTTATATATAGCCGGCAGCGTTATCAATATTTGCACTACACTGCCAACTGAAAAGTAACAAAAATGATCCTAAAAGGATGAAATTACAAAAATCAAAGGATTTATTTAATACTTTACGTACATATATTCTATTCGGCCACGAAATTAACAAAAAATAGAATGATCTTTTAATCCCTAAAACCACGTTTAAATCTCAAATACACGGGTGTGTCGCCACCGCATTTATACATAAAAGTAACCCAAATACATGAAACTAACGACTCGCCGTCGAATGGTCGACACAAAACACACAATAAAATCATCCGGCCACGTTAATTTGGCTTGAAACAGCGGGGTTCTCTACGGATTTATCCATTAGTAACCCAGCACAACCAACAGGCAGACACAGCGTTAGCGTCTATAGGTAGTCAACAGATTTAATGAAAAGTAACTAAAATACATAAAAATAACGACTCACCGTCAAATGGTCGACACAAAACCCTCAATAAACTCCTCCGGCCGCGTTAATTTGGCTTGAAACAGCGGGGTTCTCTACGGATTTATCCAAGTACCCAGCACAAACAGTAGCCACAGAATTAGCCCCCGAGTTCACCTCTGAGTGACCCGGAAGATGTCAAGATGGAATAGTCCATTTTTAGTAGGGGGATAAAGAAATCGACCGTTTTTTTTATTGCGTATTTAATGATCGTTTTCATCGTAACTATAATTATTTTTATGTTAAATGTACATTAACAAGCAGGATCAATGTTAGTGATGTAGGTGACTGCACGGGGCGAGGCGGGGCCGGGGCCACTGCTGAAATGGGACCCCCAGGCATTTACCTACATGGTAGATCCGAGTCTGTTCTCAGCTCTGCCCCCCTCCCCCTCACACCCTTCCTCCTCTCTGCTGTTTACGGTGGGGAAAAAGGTAAAACAAGCAGCATAAGAGCTTGTAAATAAGTTTATTGGTTTTTACTGATAGATAATTAGTTATTAGCGGTACTGCATTTTAAATAAAAATAGCACAAATCCGCTTATGAATTATAAAAGTTAGTCAATTCACAAAAACGCTGACAAAAAGTTTAGGTCCACTGTAAGCGGATTAGCGCTTTAGCGCTACCTAGCGTTCATTTGCCCACCACTGCCTTTAAATATCCAAATGCATTTTGTTAAAAGACAAAGTTGTTATAATCTTTAGGAGACAGAGATGTTTGTAAAACCACAATTCAGAACTAGTTTGAAGGGACGTTCTACCTCAATCCAGAGAATTAGATTATGGAATGGCTTGGAGAATGTAGTTAAAAATGCCAAGTCAAGGTCTACATTTAAGAAAATGATCAAAACAAATGTGTTAAAAATATATCTAAATATGAAATAGCGTAATGTGTATTGTATTAGTTAGAAAATTAGAAATAATTAGTCATTTTGTACTGTTGGTTGAAGATTATTATTGTTTAATCTGATTGTTGGAAAAAGGGACAGATATAATAAGATTTATTCTTCTTTCTGCTACCTTTCATTTTTTTACATTTTGTACATTATCATTTATGGGATTGTCTTGTATTGTTTCTTTTGTAAAAAAATGAACAAATTTAATAAACATAAACATAAACATCTGGTGAATATAAAAGTTTATATTGTCTGATATTTAACAGGTTTGACTTCAGCTCAACTTTTGTACACAAGCTTGAGTTAAAAACATGAACATCTGATAATCATAATATTAACTCATGAACATCTGATATTCATAATATTAACACAACACATGAACATCTGATAATCATAACATTAACACATAAACAACTGACAATCATTATATTAACACACGAACATCTGATAATCAAAATATTAATACATAAACACCTGATAATCATAATATTAAACACATAACGTTTAGAAAACACTTTTGTAACATCTAGTTGAGAGCCATATCAGTCAGGGATAGTAATAAGCATTAGATAAAGAAACACCACAACGTTCATAAGCACAGCTAGCAGCTAGCTACTGTGTGACTGACAGCAACACAGGACACCATTGCCTCTTATCAACAGGTCTGGTTCCTGTAAGGTCCCATTGTGGCTAGTTTGGGCCAGTTCCTATGGGACCGGTTTATTTCTGTATCCACTGCACGCTTAGGACCCCTTTAGTGGGCGTGAAGTTCTCCTGCAGTGGGCGGGTAATTCTCCTGCAGTGGGTGGATCATTAATATCAACGCTTCTAACCAGCTGGTGGCGCTAGTGATACATTAAGCTCTTTATTAACCACTAACACACACATTAGAAGAAGAGCTGGAAAAGAACACACAACCAAAGTGGATGAGCTTGTTTCTTTTTTGAACATTCTGCTTTGTCTGTGGCTTTTTCAGCCACAGACAAATGTTCATATACAGTATATATATATATATATATATATATATATATATATGTGTGTATATATACACATATATGTATATATATTGTATATACATACATGTGTACACATACAAACATATGCGTGAGTATATATATATATATACACACACACGTGTTTATATATATACACATGTCATGCACACAGATGAGAACAGCTCAAACTTTGCTCATGTGCGCTTAGAGATTTATTAAACTCACAATTATTACTTGCTTACCTGTGTAGAAAGGCACATAATTACTGCTGTTTCAACGTCGCTAGTTGTGTGATCAGCTCTGACTGTAAACTTAGAGTCCCCCACTCCCCCTCCCTCCTCGGCAGTCAAACCGGAAACACGCTGTCGATCCGCGGTGATACAAGACGAGTCCAGGCTCGAGAGCGACGGAAAATGCGACCTGTACAGTCCAATAGTTTTGGACAGATGGGACATAAACTGCGCATGTGCTAGCGCGCTAGTTATAATTAGATTCAATGGAAAAGCCGCAGGCGGCGCCCAGCGGGGAACCGGAAGTACGTCACAATCAGAAAACGTTTTTTGAAACAAACAATCATTACTCATAAAATATTTATCCTACACAACTAAAAACATATATGCATACATTTCAAAATATTTTTATTTTATTATTTCATTTTTATTTAAAAAAAAAAAAATCTTCAAATGGTGAAGAGCTGCAGTTCCAAGGCGGGGCGGCGCCCCTAGCGCCCTCTAGTGGCAGCCGCCGCTGATAGGGAGAGTGGTGGCACAGAGGTTAGAGAAGGTGAGCTTGTGATCGGAAGAGTCTTCGTGCGACTTAGTTCGCTGTGGCGACCCCTGACGAAGGGAGAAGCCGAAAGAAAAAAACATTTGATTTAACACATAGTGTACTATATTAGTCTTTTCAAAATATTGCACCAGTTCAGTTCAGTTTTATTGAAATACATTTGGTTTATACTGTGTTCCTGTCTACCTGTTTCAGCTGTGCTCTGCAGTCATTCAAATATCTGGCAACACAGCACAATGAGGACATATTGCTATCACAATGTAAAATACTAATAAGACTTTTTTAGAGTTATGTTTGTACACAACAGTCAAGGAAAAGCAGATGTAAAATGCTGACGTTGAATACAGGAAATGCCAGAAAAGGTAATGAAGATGTTTTTATTACAGTAGGATCCAGTCAGACTAGATTGAGCCTCGTCCTGCTGGAGGTTTCTTCCTGTCAAAATGGAGTCTTTCCTTTCTGCTGTCACCTGTGAGATTACTCAGGATGGGATAAGTGGAGATTTAAAACAATCTGATGGCTTCATGCTTTATTGGGGCGGCCGTGGCATAGTGGTAATGGCAGTCGTTCCCCGATCGGAAGGTTGGAGGTTCGAAACCCGGTGCCCCACACCATGTGTCGTTGTGTCCCTGGGCAAGACACTTAACCCCGAGTTGCTCCCAGTAGGACTGGATGGCGCCTTGCATGGCAGTCTGCCGCTACCGGTGTATGAATGTGTGGATGAATGGGTGGATGGTTGGTATTGTAAAGTGCTTTGGGGCCACTCATAGGGGGGCTGGAAAGCGCTATATAAATAAGCTCCAATTACCATTCCTTAGAACATTTTACTAATTGGCATGTTATGATCTGTGTATGATTGAAATGCGATCTGCCTGTATGATTTGTGACTTGGAGCTATATAAATGAATTATTTGTGCACACGGTGGCTGATGTGCATTAGTAACCATTAAAAGGTCACTGGACAAAGGGAAAATCAGAGTTCTTGGAGAACTGACCTACTGGCGTGTCAGCTTTACTCAATAAAAGTCTGTTAGTGCTTCACATTACACATACAACGAATCTGAACTAATTCCAGACATGTGCCTTAGACTTTCCCAGGAACTAGTTAAGAGTTTATTGCTTTGTTGCTTTAAATCACCTCTTTGTTTTGCCAACAGGAGCTCCCTCCACTCTCTCCTCTCTCTGCCACAGACACCGGTAAACAAATGTGTCGGTGCAAAGGCTGAATTATTTATTAATTTTAGATGTGTTTGCAAACATAAAAATAATGATTGCCATCCATCTGGAAGTTTAAATATTTACAATCTAATATGGCCATGATGCGCCTTCTGTTTTTCAAGTTGCTATCTGCCCAGGGGTGGTTATAACACTCAGCAAAGCAAACCTGAGGAGGCGCAACACACGTCAGAGCCTTGATTTGCCTAATCTGCCTGCTGCCCTTCAGACCTGTAAGTAGAAATTCAAGAGATGATTGTAAAAATAAAAATTAAATACAAATGCTGAATTGTTCTTCATGAGAATAAAGGTCCAGGGTGGCCTTTAAAAAAACTGGTTTGTGACTAATGTAGAGGGGTGAAAAAAACAAGTTGTAATAAGTAAATTAAAACACTAAGTAAAATTAAGTACCCCAGCATTATTTTTCTTTTTCTACGTTTAACTTCTCATCGTAATAAGTGCTTTAGTGTTATTTCAGTTATTCCTTGCAATTCCATATACAGCCGCTAGGGGACGCCTCTCGCATAGGTGTCATGAAGGTTGGGCACACAGAAGAATAAATCTTCCTGTGACGTTAATGGAAGCTCAATGTGTGTGTCTCATCTTTTCTGTGTCACAGGTCAGTAAATATTTATGTTAAGGCATATTTATTGTCTACTTTTAAGTGCTGAAGATATTATTGAATTGTGAGTCAACTATTGAGTCACGTTATGCAGTTTCTGATGAATATTGTGTAGAAAACAGGACATATTTCTGGATGCTAATTAATGCTAATGCTAGCGGATTTTGTGTATGTGTGTTGAGCTAGCTGAGCAACAGTTGGACTGCTGAATTCACTTTGAACTTATTATGCTTTGCACTTTGTGAGGCTGTTCTCACACAAAAGGACATTTTCTGTTCTCTTTATTATGAAATGTACATTTTGTTATGGGTAATGAAAAAACAGAGAAATTATATTGTTCTACCTCGTATAGCTCCGCCCTTTAGCTCCGCCTATTGGATTCCTCCCCCCCGCGTCAGCGCCAGAGCCCTAGAGCAGTGTTCCCCAAACTACGGCCCGCGGGCCGCATCCGGCCCGCCCCCACATTTGGTCCGGCCCCCAGAACAATAGTAAAAAAAAAATAAAAAAAAAATAAATATTTTTTTTTTTTTTTTTTTTACAAATGAATACATGTACAGTACTGTACGGTCACCAAGTACTTAGCCTATCCTAACACAGTTTTTAAAGATGAAGGAGTAAGTTGAATTGTCTCCCTTTCACATAAAGGGAGCTAGCTGGGGTGGGGGGGGAGGAGTGACGATATTCCAATGCGCAGCAACGCTTTCCTCAGCCCTCCTCATCTTGTATTCTCACAGACATAGTCTTGCGAGTTTTGGGTGCGGTGACACAGCGCTCTCACGAGACTTTAGGACAGCAGTGGAACTGTCGGTGCACAGTAAACATGGATGGAAAACTAGCAAACAAGCAAACAAAAACGTATTATTTTCACACAGAGTGGGAGGAGGAGTATTTTTTTGTTTATTCTAATTCAAAGTCTATTTGCCTCATCTGTAATTCGAGCATCACCTGGCGTGGATGGAGAGTTCTGGAGTCTGCTCTCAGAAGAAAAGTATCCTTACATCCGAAGATGTGCTTTGAACTTAACAGCACTTTTTGGATCTACCTACCTGTGTGAGTCTGCTTTTTCACACATGAAAATCATCAAGTCCAAAAACAGATCCACAATGACTGATGATCATCTGGAGACCTGCCTGCGCCTCCCAACCACCTCATACTGCCCCGCGCCTCCTCCTCTCAGTGTCAGAAGTGCCACTAAGGTAGAGACACATTTATTTTATACAGCTTGCACCAGATGACACCATCCTGCTGCACAGAGCAGCTGCCTAGTTTTGATATTTAGGTTTTATTGAGGTTTGAAATAGTTGTTGGAGATTTGTAAATCTGCACCTTTGTAAGTCACTTTTTGTAAATAGTTAGTGTAAATGAGGGAGTTTTATATTGTTCAGTTCATTGTTTATTCGTTTCTTTAAAATATATCAGAGTCAGAGTCAGAGTCAGAGAGAATTTATTGTCATTTGCACCGCATGTAGTACATGTGTTGAAAACGAGATTATGTACACAGGGTCCCAGTTACATCCAACAACAAATGCAAGAGAAATACAATAATAACATCTAGGATTAACTAAGAGAGACATCACATCAGCTAGTAATACACTAAGCCCTAATGTAGTAGAAAAACATCATTATAAACAGCAGCACGAACATGAGCAGATGGTCACAGATGAACGCAGCAACAAGAAACAGATCAGTACAGTATCAGTATGATGTGACATTTTGCAGTGTTTATTCTTATTATTTATTTATTCATGAGTCTGACAGCCTCAGGGTAGAAGCTGTTTCTCAGTCTAGTGGTTCTACATTTGATGCTCCTCAACCTCCGTCCCGAGGGGAGTGGTGCAAAGAGTGAGTGTGCTGGGTGAGTGAGGTCTTTCATGATGCAGGTGGCTCTTTTTCTGCATCTGGAGGTGTAAATGTCTGTGATGGTGGGGAGACTGACTCCCACAGACTTCTGTGCAGCCTTCACCACTCTCTGCAGAGCTTTTCTCTCTGCAACTGTGCAGCCTCCATGCCACACGTTGATGCTGGAGCACAGGACGCTCTCCACTGCACACCTGTAGAACGAGGTGAGGACTGGTAAAAAATATGGTGTGCTTTTCAAATATTGCGTCATTTTACTTTGATAAAATACTTTAATTAAATAAAACTAGCAACACATTACGTTCTGTTTTATTTACTTTAAAGAAGTGAGGAGTAGGGAGATGAAAAATTTTGTTTTTTGATACTGAGACTGGACGAGTAGCTCTCGGCAAACTGCCGACTTCAAAAGTAACTCTTGGTTCAAAAAAGGTTGGGCACCCCTGATTTAGGCACTCCTGCAATCGTCACACTTTTTCCTGTTAAAAACTGACTCCGGCCCCCCACCAGAGAAGGGAAAAGTTATGTGGCCCTCACAGGAAAAAGTTTGGGGACCACTGCCCTAGAGAGAGAGAGTTCCGACACTCTTTGAACTCGCCGACAGGCGGTCACGTGGTTCATGTAGCTCTCAATTGTTCCAAACAGCTCGTCGCTGTCAGTCAATTTGAGCAGCTACTGGCGCAACATGACACAAAAAACTGACATTTCTTACTTTGTCCAACGTTTTTCAGTAATTATTGAGCCGTAACAAACTGACATTCCTTCTACATTCTCCTCTTCATTTCTTATCCTGCAGCTCCACCTAGTGGCGTGAGCACTACACTATGCATTTTTTCTTAAGCATTTTTGTGCTATGTGTTATTTTTCATCACTTTTGTCTGTCCAGCAGATCTCACTTGTAAATGAGTCTTTGAGACTCAATGTGATTTATCTGTTTAAATAAAGGTTGAATGAATGAATGAATGAATTTTTAGACGTTTTAAACGCTTCACAAGGGCAAAAGAAAATTGTATTTTCATCAACTTACCGGAGAAAACACGTCTGAAACATCAAGAATGAACTACGTTTGATGCTAGCAACACTGCTGTTTGGAACAGTTTAGTGGAACAAATCGTCCCATAGATATCTTATAAATCGCCCCCACCATGACCCACGCTACTTCCGCATTCCATTCTTACAATGGGAGTCTATGGAAGTGTCGGAACTCTCTCTTTATATGGCTCTGGTCAGCGCCTACTGAAAACCTTTTAGTCCACGCCCACCTACCGGATGGCCCACCCCTCGGCTCGATAAAACTCCATTGACTGAGGTGAACCTGCCTCTTCTTCATTCAGCCCGAATGAGAACCTTTGAATTTTTTTTTTAAATACCATCTTTATTCATCATTTTCATCATTTTTCATCAAGATGGCAAAGCTTTGTCCTAAGTGCAAAGTTGGAATGATTTTCAGCTTTGACGACCACGTCGTCTGCGAGGGTTGCCTGAGAGCCGAGCACGCGGTCCCGGACAACGACTGCTCCTTCTGCGCCAGGCTGCCGCCAAGCGAGAGGGAACGACGAGCGGAGCTGTTTAGCCCCATTGGCGATGACGAATGGGCTCTCCGCGACCGGACGCCGTTGGACGAGCCTGCCGACCTTGAAGCGGTCGCAACGGACCCCGGGGAAGTGAGCGGCGCTCAAGGCGCCAATCCCTCCCTCCTGGAGAGCGAGGCTTCGGACGAGGACCATATGAGTGAATGCTCAGAGGTCCCCTCAAAGCCTCGACCAGCGGACGCCCCTCTTCCAACGATAGACTCTCTGATGGAGGACCTGCCCTCCATCATCCACGGGACGGCCGAGCTGAAGGGCATGTCGGTGCCTACCCCTTCTCCGCCTAGGCCAGACGACCTAGCAGGCTTGAGGTACGGCACTACGTCGCAGCGACGTCCAGACCCAGTCTGGACTCGCTTCCCGGCCGTGAGAGAGCTCTGGAACGAGGCGGCGGCGGCGCCCGCCAAAATCAAGGCCCCAGTGACCTCCTTCGTGGGACTCACGAGGATGGAAGGATTCACCGACAAGGCCTTCCCATCGGTGCCCCCGCTGGAGCAGAGCCTCTCATAGGTGTTCGGGGCAAAAACCGCCAGTTCGGACCACGGGCCCATCCCCAGCGGGCGACACGACCAGCTAACTGGCCGTGCGCACCAGCTAGCGGCACAGGCCGGGGCAACTAGCAATAACACGGCCCTCCTCGCCTTCCAGATTTCCAAGCTAGCGGAGGACCAGAGCCTACCAGAAGAGTTGGCGAGCACAATCGGAAAAGCAGCGGACGTTATCCTAAACCTTAGCGCCGCATCCACAATGTGTTGGTCGCGCGCAACAGTCCTGCTTCAAATGGTACACCGCACCACGTGGCTGAAGCACGCGCCTTCATTGCCTAACAGGCTCCAGAAGGAGCTTCTGGAAGGACCTGTGTCGGCAGAAGAACTTTTTGGCTCCAACCTAAAAGAACTGGTGGAAAAATGCAAGAAAAAAGACGAAGTCGCCGAGACGGTAAGGAGCTTCATGTCCACCCGCCCGCCATCTCGACAACCAGATGGGTGGAAGGACCGTCAGGACCAGAAACAGCCCTTAGCTGCATCAGCGGGCTCGCGACAACCACAACCGGCGCCTTTCAAGCAAAATCAGCAAAAACAGCAGCAGCACCAGCGACTGTGGGACGGGGATCAACGCGCTCCGCGAGGCTGCGGGTACCAGGGCGGGGGCGGCTACCAGGGCCGGGGCGACCAGAAGCAGCAGAATCCCTACAACCGGCCGCCACAAAAGAAATGACTCGTTGCGGGGAGTGTGTATGCAGGTGAAATAAAAGAGCAAAATGTTTCAGAAAATGTTTTCTCTCATGTTTCGGGCTTGTCTGTCGGGCAGTATAACCCCTCAGCCGCACGTTCACACATGCTTCCCACCACAGAGAAACTAGCCTGCGGTAGCCGGGCACCCACGAGTAAAGGTAGCTCAAACAAGGTAACAATTAATAAGTGTTTCATGTTTGGTGAACCTATTTATGTTCAATCAGAGACGGGTAAATAAAAAACGCCCGCTGCCTCTCTTAAAATTGCACGACGCCGGCCCAGCCGCGACGTTGTCCGGCA
>JBBPBX010021239.1:29045-42557 GCA_038048925.1 Garcialebias charrua
TTTATCTAAGCTGCAACGAAAAAAATAAATTAAAAAAGAGGTACAATTCATTACAACGGCCATCCGGTTTCATAAACCATTAGCTTCAAGTGCAGCTGCAGGACCAACAAAAACTGTGGTTGGGTAAACGTACAGACCCGGTGTTTATCAGGATTTACAGGAGACTTTCAGCCGCCGTATGAGTCTCATCTATTATGTGTCACCGCTGACAACCCGGAAATGTGGGCCGGTGTTGTGCCAAAAATCAATTGGCTGCCAAATAGCGGCCGTGGACACATGCACGGGAGGACTTTAACAAGATTAACACTTAAAAACAATTATTTGTTTGTTCAAAATTATAGTAAAGGTGTGTCTCAGTCAAACTTTTCCTTAATAAATGCATTTTGACGGTCAAATCAGCTGCATTTTCAAACGCCGACTCAAAGAAGCGGGAGTGCACAGAGGGACGAGTCACCGTGAATTTCTTCAAAATTTAACAAGATAAGCACCTAAAAACAATTACAGGGAGTCCTCAACTTACGGCGCCCTTGACTTGCGCTCCGAACGCTAGTATGGGCTGTGTTTATAGATGAATGTGTGGTGTAATGTGTTAGCTAACCGTTTTAAATAAAGTTATGTGCATGTTTATAGACCAGTATGTACGCTTGTTCAGTCTCATGTCGATAAACGGGTGTGCGGCAGCAGCGTACAAATGCCACGTGTTCTGAGTTCCGACTTACGTACAAAAATCTGGATTTACGAACGTCACGTGTTCTGAGTTCCGACTTACGTACAAAAATCCGGATTTACGAACGACACGTGTTCCGAGTTCCGACTTACGTTCAAAAATCCGGACTTACGGACGACACGTGTTCCGAGTTCCGACTTACGTACAAAAATCTGGATTTACGATCGAGACGTGTTCTGAGTTCCGACTTATGTACAAAAATCCGGATTTACGAACGACACGTGTTCCGAGTTCCGACTTACGTACAAAAATCCGGACTTAAGAACGACACGTGTTCTGAGTTCCGACTTACGTACAAAAATCCGGACTTATGAATGACACGTGTTCTGAGTTCCGACTTAACGTACAAAAATCTGGACTTACGAATGACATGTGTTTTGAGTTCCGACTTAACGTACAAAAATCTGGACTTACGAATGACACGTGTTCTGAATTCCGACTTACGTACAAAAATCTGGACTTACAAACGACATGTGTTTTGAGTTCCGACTTACGTACAAAAATCCGGACTTACGAACGACACGTGTTCTGAGTTCCGACTTATGTCAAAAGCGGGTTACGAACGGTGCGTAGGTCCAGAACTCGTTCGTAAGTCGAGGACTACCTCTATTTGTTTGCTCGACTTTATAGTAAAGGTGCGTCTCAGTTTAACTTTTACTTAATAAAAGGACTTTAACGGTCAAATTAGCTGCATTTCGCAAGGGTGACGCAACAAATTGAAGCTGATTTGATGGTTGCTCCAGGAAGGCTGGATGATGGTGGCACACTATGGCAAGCCGATTGTGTCATTACCTATTACATGATACAATGGCATGCCATACTGCTCGAGTGCCATCTAGTGGCTGAAAATGGTAGTGTTCAAGATTTTCAGTCAGAACTAATGAAAACGGTCATAGCTCAGCCAAAAATTGGTTTATAAATATGGGAGAAAAACAAGTCGTGGGGCATGCAAATTATGTAAAAAAAAAAAAACATTAAACGGTGACTTATAGGCTGAAAAATATGGTAGTCTTTATAGTATAGTTATGTTTCAAACTGTGTTTGACCTTAATTAGTATCTCAGGCACTTTCGTCAAATATTATTTAAAAGGGAATAAAACAGACACTGTTTGGTATGGTGGTGTTCACCAAACTGAACATGGAGCAGAGAAATCAACTGTGAGTCATCTGAGGACTCCAGAAGAAGATTATGGATATTCAAGTTCAAGGTGAAGGCTATGAGACCATCTCCAAGCAGCTTCATGTTCCTGCTATAAAAGTAGAAGGTTCATGGGATGTAGCCAACCTCCCAGGATGTGGACGTAAAAAGAAATGTGACCCCCAGGTTTATCAGACTTTAGGGGCAGGGGAGTCAAGGAAGTCTTCCAGAGCCATTCAAGCTGTACTCCAAAGTCGAGGTAAGTCCCTTTCTTATAGCACCATCACATTTTAAATCATGATGAGCTCCATGGAGGAAGACAACGTTCTTGGTCTAAGGATGAAATCAACGGTGTCTGATGATAAAAGCTTGTGTGGGTTGATCAAACACTAATCTCTAACCGTTTATTTCATTTACAAGTTTTCCCCAAGGTCAATCAAACTCTTGCCAGTTTAAAATAGATAAAGCCTGAAAATGACACTTTTATTACTGTTATTCGAAGACATCTTTTGAGTGACACGTGATGGATTTACAACCTTGTCGGTCTTGTTCTGGGTTTGTTGGTGAGACATGAGTAAATCTATCCTGAACCCCACCTTTGCACATCCACAGGTTGTATATGACTGACCTCCTCCAGACAAGTGTTTCCACTTTTCTTCTGTACGTGCTCACACTACAAGAAACTCGGGTCATAAATCACCAGAGCTCCATTAATTTCCAACCGAGTGGACTGAATGAAGACTGGACCCGTGTGAAGAGGTAGAAGTGGTTCAAAAAGAAGGCCAGAGTGGAAAGTTTCACCTCCATCCAATCTGATTTTAGTTTGTGAACAACAGCTCTGCCAAGCCAGAGTAAAACTGGTGTCATGTTTGTTTACAGAAAAACCTTCTTCCCCGACTGTCCAAAACATTGGACCTTGATTTTTTTTTTTTTTTCAAAGAACTTTTTAGGCTTTTCTGGGTATTGATCATCACTCACATGATTGTACAGTACCAGAAACATTTAATCACCATATATGCGTACAGTATTTTCTGGTGTATAGGTCGCATTGTCCAATTATCACCAATAGATTGGAAAAATCCCTAGATAGGTCGCACCGGTGTATAGGTCGCACCTACGTTTAGCTCTGCTGCAAATGTCTGCCACAGGAGCGCACAGCAAGGCTTTTAAGAAGATTAACACTTAAAAACAATTATTTGTTTGATAAAAATTATAGCAAATATATGTCTGAGCTGAACTTTTCCTTAATAAATGAACGTAATTGTGAAATGAGCTGGATTTAAAAATTTGTTTCGCCGAAAGTGATAACAAGCCATATACGTATAGGTCGCACCAGTGTATAGGTTGCAGGCCTTGAAAAAACATAAAAAGGTGTGACCTATACACTGTAAAATACGGTATGTGTGTGTTCAGTTGTTTAATCTGCCTTTTGGCACAACACCGGCCCACATTTCCGGGTTGTCAGCGGTGCAGCGTAAAAAACACTACATGTCAGCAGTGAGGCATAATAGATGCGACTTATGCAGCCAAGCGACATATTTATGTTTTTTTCTACTTTATTAGACATATTTGGACTGATGCGACATGTATGGCAGCAAGTGGTAACTTAAGCTAATAGGTACAGTAAGAGCCTCCCACTGGATAATTACTGCATGCAACAAGTTATTTAACTAACTGATGCAGTGAGGAGCTTCTCATTTGTTAAACCATGTTGAAGACTCATCCTGTGGTCGTGGAAAAGATGTTCCTCTGCTTCAGAAGGGTCAAGCAGAGAAAACATCTAATGAGATTGCTGAAACCACTAAAATCGTGTTAACTGTCCAATGCATTATTAAAGGGGACCTCAGATGGGTTTTTTAAATTTTTATGGTATTTCTGTGGGCTATCCAGACCCTATTCCTTCAATTTAATGCACAAAATAATTCTTAGATAATCAATTATACCCTTTTTAATTCTGCCATTTTTAACTTTCGTTTTGAACGACCGGTTTCTGATAGAAGTTCTGAAGTCCACGCCCTTCAAAGATCTGTTTACGCCCTCTGTAACAGCCAGTATCTGTAATGTGTTGTTGTTTTAAAATTAGCTCTTTTTTTATTACTCATTTGACTTACTGTTAGTGCTAGCTTAAGATAACTTACCGAAACCCGTCTGAGCGCGCCGCAATTTGCTGCTCCTTTTAGCATGAGACCACCCGAATCCGATGCTAATGTTAGCTTGTTCCTCTTCCGGTGTTCGCCAGCTCCGCTCGTTGCACGCGGCGATTTTGGGAGTTATCGCTGTTCCAGTCAAGACAACACAAAGTTCACCAAGTGTCTCCCGTAAATTAATCCGTAAGGAGAAGGTCCTCGCTGCTGCGAGGCTCCTGTGAGGCTTCAGTGAGGCTGTACAGTTGAAGCTCCGCTCCATCAAGCCAGAAGAGGGTCCCGTCGCAACCGGTCTCTACGCCGGGGGTATGCTCGTTTAATTTTTGCCGGCGGCGCGTTGGGAGAGATCGCAAATACACTAAAAATTGAACTAAAACATAAAAATAACAATTATACTTTATTTATAAAGCCATTTAAAAAACCACAGCTGCAACAAAGTGCTGTACACATGAAATTAATAACATATAAACAAAAGATGAGATGAAATCATGAAAAACAACAGTCATGTGTTTAATACAGAAGTGGGTTGAGCCTAACATGGGGTTGCTAGGTGAGGGGCTGGACTCAGGTTGGGGTGGGTTGTCCTCTCGCTTGTGACGTCACAAGCGAGATTGATCTCCAGTTTATTTCAAAAACGAAACCTATATTATCACAGTAAAATAAATCTACTTAGAGTAAATAAACCACTGGGTGCATTTTTTTGGCCTTAGGACTGTTTTTTTATGAAGTAAATACCCAAAGTTGAGTAAAAAAACATTAAAAAGTGAATTTTGAATGTGTGGTCCCCTTTAAAAACTGGAAGACAGTGGAAAGAGTTTTCTTCATTACAGAACATAAAAGGACCACTACAAACAAACATAAAATCCAATAAATTATTGAATGTTCTGCTCATTGTAATGCCAGATTTGAATAATTAAAAAAAAAAACTTCAACATACAGTAATTTAAACATTTTGTTTTGTTATTCATGGCATGAAAAGGTACTTTTAGTAATCTTATTAACCAAAAAAAGTTGCAAACAACCAAACACATACTGATAAAAATCAACAGCTGTATTAATAGACAAACAAAAGCATTTGTTCCTGCAAACAATCAAGACAACTAGTCAGACCCAGGACCTCCACTTCCCACTAAAGACCAGAACACACCCACTTACTAAAAATAATATATATATATATATACACTACAACTTCTTCTACACCTCATGTTACTTTACAAAATGTAAGTACCTCTATCAAACATTTTGAATGTTCAAAAAGGCGTTCAATTCAAGATCAACTGGACTTTATTTGTAACAGAAGACTTCTGTTACAAATAAACGTGATGAAACGTGAAACGTGAAAAAACGTGAAACGTGACTTCCGTTACTTCGTCTTCTGTTACAAATAAAGTCCAGTTGATCTTGAATTGAACGCCTTTTTGATTTATCATGTCCTGGACGACTGAGAATCTTCACCAGCATATTTTGAATGTTCCTGCACTCTCACTTTAAAACTGCACCCTCAAACCACGTCTTCCATATCTTTATCTTTGTTTTTTTATAGCATACTTTCTACTGTTTTTTACATTTTCTGTATCGTATTGCACACGTCTCGTTTTTGCAGGTTTTTCTCTTTTGCCAATGCCAAAAAAATCGTAAACTAAAATAAATCTTACTTAATTAAACTTAATCACTAGTTTTTACTTCTGAGAAACACCTTTTCAGCCCTCTGTCTGCATGTATGTGGGTGGGTTGACAATCTTGATTAATTATAACCTCCGGGAGATTCACAACTGTGGAAATTACAATATTTTGTTAGAAATAATCAGAGGAAAGATATTTGGTGAGGAAGAACTCGGTTCTGGTGTTCTATTTTTGCTAGTCTCCATGTGGGTTGAGCCTGAAAAACAAACTTGAAATACTCTGATTGCTGACCTAAATGCGTCTAAAAGCAAATGGCAACTAATGCTCTGCTATACTATAAGATTTACTTCACCCACCTTATTCTTCACCGCTATGGCACATTGATTTAGTTTGGGCACAACCAACAATCTTTGGGGGTCTCATTATCTCACTTGTGATGATTGATATGACAGACGTGCACTTATATTTACACAGCCAAGGCCCTCCAGCCTGAAGGTTAAGCCTGTAGTTTCCACCACCCCCTCACTGCGTGATTGTCAAGAGAAGAATTGGTGGGGATGGACTTATTTGCATTATTTCCTGCCTCCTCTGACTACAGAGCGAGGGCGCCTGGGCCGTTGATGGAGCTTCACGTTGTGTTCTTGTAAGGACTAGGGGAGATGAAAGTGATTGCCCTTGGAAAGTCACAGATTAAAATAAAACGTCCCATGGGTTGTTCTCATCAGCGTTCTCAGAACAATTGGACCTGAAAGGGTCCATCCTTGGGTTTGATTGGAGGAGAATCCATGTAAGAGCTGAGATTTGGTTGAATGGTGAGGAGAAGAGGACGGGGCTGTATAAACAATCATGATTCCACTTTATTGGACAGTTGCAGAGACTTTTTAATGATTGGTTTGAATTAGAAGGTTTTAATTGAAACACTGGGTCAACATTTGTAAAGGACAACATGTAGTAAAGGACAAAAGACACCCGAGTCGGAGGGAAACAACTCAGCAGAAATGCAAGACTTTAAAGATTCACTAAACTTTATGGGTGAACAACTAGCAAAATTATCAGCAAAACTGGATTCCCAGTCCAATCTGGTTGAGGAAATAAGACAACTGAAAGAACTGATAATTAGCAAAGACAATAAAATAGCTGAACTGGAACGAAAAATAGATGACTTAGAACAGTGGTCCCTAAACTGCGGCCTGCGGGCCGGATGCGGCCCTCCTCCACATTTGGTCCAGCCCCCAGAACAATACCAGAGAACATTTAGATTTTTTTTCATATGTGTATGTGTATTTGATAATAAAGTTGGACGTTTGCAATAAAATGTTCCTTAGTTATGAACTATTTTGAACTATTGTTCCACATTTAATTTATCGTGTCAACGTTTGGGGAAAAACTCTGACACATCCAAAACGTGACATTCTGTTCCACCCTTTTGCGGTCTGTGCCCCTATCTGGCAACCCTCAGAAAAAAAATCCTAAACCCGCCCCTCTCAAAGACAGAACTGAATAATGGTGAAAAGATTAGGTAAGAAAAAAATTGATTCAGAAGTATTGAACGCCTTTTTTGATTTTATCATGTCCTGGACGACTGAGAATCTTCACCAGCTTAAGCTGCAGTGGACAAATTATAATTTTTTTTGTTCAATGCAAAGACAAGGCTGTCCGTCTCATCTGTAAAGAGGCGGTGGCGGCATTCAAAGAATACAATCTGCGGCGACACTATGAATCCCATCACAAAGACAAGTATGATAGCTTGCGTGGCCTAACATGCTAACGCGGAGGGGCTAACGCTAATGCGCGCAGCCTTTTGGATGGACACCGCGGAGAAACGGCTCCCAGTAAGCTATTCACTACTAATTAACTATTTATTATTGTTCCAACATCTGTGAAGAACCCAGAAAGGGTTATTTGATTGGGCTTTCTGGAAAACAATACATTTTTACATTTAGGCACTCCTGCAATCGTCACACTTTTTCCTGTTACAAACTGACTCCGGCCCCTCACCAGAGAAGGGAAAAGTTATGTGGCCCTCACAGGAAAAAGTTTGGGGACCCCTGGTTTATGACAAAACCGAGAGACTCCAGGTGAGAAATCACCCTACAGGAGTGTGACTGGGCCTGTATTCTGCTTCCGGACAGAATCAGGAGGTCATCCAGGTAGTTCATAATCCTGACTCCTTGATTCCTAAGAGGGGTCAGGGCTGCATCCAGACATTTAGTAAATGTACGAGAAGCCGTCTTCAAACCGAAGGGTAAAGCTTTGAATTCATAAGCCTTCCCTTCGAAAGCAAAACGGAGGAATTTTCTGTGCTTCCTCCACACGCCCACATGGAAATAGGCATCTTTCAAATCCACTGTACATGCGTAGTCTCCTGGTCTCACAGACTGGAGGACCTGCCGCAGTGTAAGCATCTTGAACTTGAAAGTTCTTATTCTCTTGTTCAGAGTCCTGCAGGGACGGACACGTCTGGTCCCGGTAGAACTTGCGCCAGGTTCTGAGAGGAATCCGCACTTTCCCCTCTGCGACCGTACTCGGCGTCTTGGTCAGACACTTCGGGCGTCGAGTCCTCGACAGGGACCGAGGAGTCCGACACGTTCTCATCCCCGACCTGACCGCTACATTCCAGGTCCATGTTCTCGAGCTCCGGTTTGGGAGCGAGCAGTTCTGTGTGGCGTGCGGCCTTCAGCGCCGCGGCCTTCTCCATGGTCTTAGCCAACGTGTCCGCGCGGCGTTCCCGCACTACCGCCGGCATCCGACAACAGTGGGAGCAGGAGTCGGGGGATTCCAGCGCTTTTCTTGCGTGTAGGATCTCTAGGCAGACAGGACAGGCCTCGTGGGTGTCCGTTGCCGAGAGGGAGTAGCCGCAGCCGCTGGGGCAGGGGCGCGAGCGAGGGCTCGCCATCCTGCTGGTTTTCTTCGGAACCTTTTACCTCAGTTTTCCCTTCTCGGGAGCCATGTTCGGAGACGAGAAGCGTCGAGGCTGTTCCTAGTTTCCTTTTGTTCGAAGACGTCCTCTCCGTCGTGTCGCTTTCGCTGGCTAGCCTGCTAAAGGTTAGCAGGGAGTGTTGTGACGCAGTTAGCGCCGACGAGCGA
Source organism: Garcialebias charrua (assembly GCA_038048925.1). Lineage (NCBI taxonomy): Eukaryota > Metazoa > Chordata > Actinopteri > Cyprinodontiformes > Rivulidae > Garcialebias > Garcialebias charrua. The sequence goes on from JBBPBX010021239.1 coordinate 37,765, forward strand.
AGCAGCTGCGGAGAGTGAAGAAAACTTTGAGGTAAGTAGAAAAACACTGGACTAGCTTCCGCCAGCCCAGCAGTACGCAGGAAAATGTCTCTGTACGCTCAGCGTAGGGAGCAAGCTCACCTCTGATCGAGCGATGTGACAACAGAGAAGTCCCACGAAGTTCAGGTTTAAGTGAGGTGAAGGGCAATAAGAGGAAGTAGGATGGGCGTCCGCGTCTTAAATACCCAGAGGGAGGGGACTCTGGCATGACGCTGACGCCCCTGCCGTAAAGGCGTGATTGTATTCCTTCAGGTAATCGCGCGGGGTGCAATTTCCCATAGCATTTATGTTGCACCGAGTGACTGACTGATAAGGAAACTTCTAGTTTCAGCTGTATGTTCCCTGACATTGCATTAAAATGGGGAGGATTACAATAAAACCTTAGCATGCTAACAAATATTGACAGCATCACACCAACGAGAAGGTTGATCATTTATTCAAGTATTTTTTATTGTAAAATAAGGAGGTTATTGTTGGTAGGGTGAGCCTCAGTTGTAGACAAACTGTTTTGCTCTGGAAAACAGAATTGGTTTATGACAGTTAATGATAGTTTACCTCATCATGATCAGTATAAACATCCTGTGCCACAAGGAAGTGGATTCTTAAAAATGTGTACGCGTTAAAGACTGACCGTGAAAACCATTTTGTCCACAAGCTCATCCTCCTCTTTGACCCTTCTGCTGAGGAGTCAGGGATGCTGACGTTGTGTTCTGCTGCACACTTCTGACAGCGCTCCTCTTCCTCTCTCAGGGCCTCCTTCTTCTTGTTACGGTTTCCCTCCCAGTAGGTGTCCAAGCGTCTCTTGACTCCCTCCCTCCGTTCATCACGGCGGAGCCACTTCTCTCTCTTCTGTCTCTCTCTCTGAGCACGCCTCATGACGTAGTCGTCGTCAAAGTTGGCTTCAGAGGCAAAAAGAGAACAAGAGAAGAGCAACGAGCTGATCTTCCCTACAAAATAAAAAAAGACAAGAAGATAGAAGATTAGCACATGAAAACAGTGTTTGAGTAAACGTGCAATTTAATGTGAACTTATAAACTCATGCAGTTTGTTTGCACTCAGTGTGTGTGTTGGAAATCACTCTCAGCTACCACCACAGTGGAATTTGAGCTTAATACTGTATTTGTCAAGCTGACCGGGTTATAGCCATTTATGTGTTTTTCTAAGGTTGATCAGATGTGGCAACCATTTTGCATGAAGTTGCCACCAATAGTTCATGACTTGTAGCTGTACAATTAATAATTATTTACTGACAGTTTCATTACAGCCCGTCTCGTGAGATGAGATTTTGCTAACAGACGGACACACACAGGCCTTTTGGAGGCGGCAATAATGAGGTGTTTACGCTGTCGATGTTCTTACTGTGGTAGACCTTGTCCCCCTCCTGTCGCTCTCTCCTGTAGGTCTTAGAGATCTTCCTTTTGCAGAGATCCTGCAGTAATCCGTCCAGCCTGTTAAGAAACCTTCTGCTAACGCTTTTCTCTTGCGCCATTCCTCTAACTATTTCCAGGGCTTCTTCTAACTTGTCTTCAAAATCAGAAAGCCCCCACAGGTTTTTGCTCAGGTTATTCTTTAGGCGGGATTCTTTCTGACTCTCCCAGCCTCCTGGCTCTTCTCTGGACTCTTTCAGCAGCATCTCGGTGCAGGTTTCATCCTCAGATGATCCTTCTTCCTCTTCTAGTTCTGCCACGACAGCATGGTGTGGGACTGTCATGTCTGACAGCTGGATGATGTTGGAGGTGGAAGGTGCAGAGACCGGAGCGTGTCTCTTGTCCTCTTCCAGGAGATTGTAGCTCCAGTCAAGACAGTGTGGGAGCTGAACAGCATCAGGACGAAAGATGCCATCTTCAAAAACTGTAATCGTCTGTATGATCATTCTCTTGATCAAAAGATTTTTAGTTTTTTCTATAAAACATAAAAAAATGAACAATTCAGTCAAACTTTTCTGTCAAAATTGCTAATGATGAAGTATATTTGCAGTAGATAAAGAAAACATTGAACTTGCAGCAGAGTAGGAAATACCCAGACTCTTGCCGGAAAATGAAAATATAGCTAAAATAAGCAAAAACCTTCTTTAAAAAAAATATTCATATTCATTCATACTTTATCTACACAGGTAAATCACATTGAGCCTCAAAGAGTCGTTTACAAGTGATACCTGTTTAGGCAGACAAAAAGTAATGAAAAGGACACATGAAGGATTTGGAGGCAAAAAAATAAATAAATCCTATCTGAGCCTGAGATTGAAAAAACACACATACATACAACACATGTATCAGACATCCCGCAGGGGAGGGGAGACAACACATAGGTAGTTCCACATTTACTCTGTTTTCTTTAAGCATTATTCAGCTTTTATAGTCCTTTTATCTCCACCTTTTGGGTAAACCTTTTTATTAATTGTTAAATTACTGCCATTGTGTTTTTGTATAGTTTTTGTTATGAACAAAACAAATGTCCATAAAGTGAATCATTATGACAGAAGAGGGTCAACATTTGAGTCTGCCTAAACTGAAGTCTGTTTTATTTTTTATATTGGACAACAGATAATTATTTTTAAAACTGTTAATTCAAATCTGAACATTAATGTTGGTTTGATTTATTATTCGTTGTTACGGTGGAAGAATATATTTTTCTGAGTACCATGCACGTGTCATTCTTCTGTTTCTATTTAAAAATCTAAAATGAAAACTTGTTTTAAATCACTGCTGTAACAGACTGGTTTTATATTTTCTTATTGCTCTACCAGAGACCGTGCAGTCGGCATTGACTGGAAGTGATGGAAACGTCTATATTTAGATGTCTTGTGCACCATCCCAATTTATAGATGATTTATTCTCATTATTTATTGCCATTATTCATAGACGCACTCTAGAAAAAGTAAACAATAAATATACAAATTAATTTAAATAAGCCCACTAAAGAAGTAAACCATGAAACAAATATGAGCTATGTGGCTATTGTACGCAGAAAAACAATTTTATGGAATCTTTTATGGTTGCATTTTTTAAATTTCTTTTTTATTTTCTTGACTTTTTTGCTACCTTCATAATGTTTGGTTATATGTATCACACATAATTCATAAAAGTTTACAAACTTTTAAAACTAAACACATTTTTTATATTCTCCGATTATGTTATTAATGAAAAAGGTTCAAATATATGAGTGGGTGAATGAAAACATGATATAACTTCATTAATTTATACAAAACTTTGTGCCAAGCGTCATCGTGTTGCAGTATTTGTTTATTAAGAAGAAACTGTTGCAAATGAATAGCTTAAATTTTCTTTCTTGATGTTTGCAAACATATTTTAGACTTACTTTTAATCATTGTGTTAAAGATAAGCTGAAGATTTTAATGTAAGTTGTAATTAGCTCAAGTGAAAAATTAAAACATCAAATGCAATTTTAATGCTTTCAGCATCAGAAAACAAAAGTTTTTACCTTCTGGAGGAAACGTTCCTGCCTAACGTCGTCCCCATCCAGGTTCTGTAATGTCCGTACGATTCATGCTTGAACTCGAAAACAAACGACCTCTCAGGAAAGAAAATCACAAACAAATAAAAACATGTAGATTTTACACAATTTGTCATGGAAACGTAAACGTTAAATTTAACTAAATATATTAATATTTTGAAAATAATTAAGAAAAAGTTCTGTTTTCGTTTAAAAAATACATACAGTATGTAGCTTTTAAAAATGCACCTATTAATTATTTAATACTTAAAATGTGCTCAATCTAACATGTATCAAAGATTAAGATGTTTTATTATAATTATTTTTTTCTCTTGCACATCAGAAAAGAAACAAAGTTTTCTTGGAATAAAACTGAACTTTTGAAGAAACTGTAATGATTTGAATCAGTCCAGTTAATCAATCTTTTTTTTTTTTGTCTGTAGTAAAACACAACATTAACTGCTCTGATGCATTTTATTTATTTATTTATTTTCACTTTTTTGTACCATAATTTTCAGACTACATGTACAGTATAAGGTACACTTAAAATCCTTTAATTTTCTCAAAAATCAACAGTGAGCCTTATAATCAGGTGCGCCTCATGTATTAATTCTGGTTGTGCTTATTGACCTCAAACTGATTTTATGTGCTTATTGTGAATTAGTTGAATAAAGTTCGATTTATCTGACTGTTTTGTTTCGCTTAATGCGCCTTATGTATGAAAACAAACCCGTATTGTGCCTTATAGTCTGAAAAATACTTACTAAAAATAAACATAAAAAAGTTTATTTCATGTGTTATTTATGACTCATCCTCTGTATGTACAAATTATTATTTATACATTTATGAGATGTCTTATTTTCTTCGGCCACCATAAAGTGTAGACAGTCATGTAATATTATGTGTGCGTGTGTGTTTATGTGTGAGTGAGTGCAAGCATGTTTGTGTGTCTGTTAGCAGAATGTCTCATGAACGACTAAGGACTTTTAATAAAACACTCAGTGAATGTGTATCCCTTTTGGAGCCAAGCTGATTAAAGATGGCCACCACAGGAAATTGGCCTTAGCACATACAATGGCTGTATGGCATTCAGTTTTACATATATTTGACTAAACTTTGGTGTGGTAGTAGCTGAGAGTTGGCTTCAACACGTGCTATGAGCACTAACAGGTCATGTGAAGTCTATGCCTGAAGCTTTGTGTGCAGGGAGGCAGGCGGAATGCAGTCCTTTAGGAAGATGTTACTTTTGTTTCATTAATTTTAAATTATTGTTGAGCTTTATTGAAAAAGTTGTTGGATTT
>JBBPBX010021240.1:6627-34496 GCA_038048925.1 Garcialebias charrua
AAAAAAAAAAAGGGGGGGGGGGACTATTCAAATTTAGATTTTCTAACATCACTGGTAATTTCCAAGCCCACTGTATGTCAATAGATTTTGTATGGCCAAAAGAAAACAAATCATTTTTGCCATTGCTTTCTCAAACATTCTCCTTTTTTGAGTCAGTTTTGTAAAACTCACTGACAAAAAAAAAACTTTATTGGCTTCACATATTTGCTTTTATGGCCATGAACATACATGACTGTTTCTACATGATTGTGTCCTCTTAAGTTTCAATGTTACTTAAATTGAATAACATGTGACTTTTTTATTTTATGTATGCCTTTTTTTTTTCCAGAGTCCTTTGACATTGGGGTTCAGCAATATAGGGTACAAATGATGAGCAACTCATCACTCCTGCTCGATCCACGAGGTGCAGACATTCACAACTATTACCACATGGAGAATCTTGCTGCAGCTTCCTTAATCACAGATTTGTTTTATTCTTCTGAGGCAAAAATTTGGACAGAAGGTTCAGAGTGCAGAGAGCTGCCCTTTTTATGTTCAATGCCCCATGATTGTCACAATATACTCCAACATGCTGTACACAAGTTTGAATTAAGTTACACTGACATTGTGCAAGAGCTCTGCATAATTCAAGGGGCTCATATGTTTGAAAAAAGTTATATATGTGCTATACATTTTCCCAGCTGGTTTCTGACATACATCAGGAAACCCCTGACCTACGTTTAGTAAACTTGTAACTCATGAGTAACGCTTAGCATGTATAAACTTATACATAACTTACCTGTTGTAAAACTGTAACTTATGCCTAACTTATAAGCAACATATTGGCGTACGCTGAAAATTTTGTGCAAGTGCAAAATTATTGGCTGGCCATTGTACATCAGACAGTTGGTAATTTATTCAAAACTTACACCAAACGTATGTGACTTACACCAGCATGTTTGTCTTTGTTTCATCCATCAACATAAGTTATCTAAAATGTCATGGTGTGACAGAGCCTTAAGACAGCTTCAGGATGCAGCAATGCACTAGCATTATCATTTATTTTTGTGTGGTTGGGACTTGTGAGTTGAAGTTTACTCCCCCAAAGCCCTTCAACTGAAAAATCATCAAATTAAACAGATATTTTGTTAGGATTCAGCCCTCAGCTTGTATTTATGTTAGGATTCAGCCCTCAGCTTGTATTTAATTCAGCCCTGTCCTGTTTATGTTACATGTCATGTCTTAGTCTTAGTTATTTGGCCTTAGTCTCAGTTTAGTTATGTTACATGTCATGTCTTAGTTATTTGTCCCGCCTCAGTCTCAGTTTAGTTATGTTACATGTCATGTCTTAGTCTTAGTTATTTGGCCTTAGTCTCAGTTTAGTTATGTTACATGTCATGTCTTAGTTATTTGTCCCGCCTCAGTCTCAGTTTAGTAGTCTCAGTTTGTCCCGCCTCAGTCTCAGTTTAGTTAGTATCAAGTTGTGTTAATTTTGCCCTGTCCCAGTTTAGTCTAATTAGCTTTATTCTTGTCCCACCTCAGTTTAGTGTTTATTCATGCATCAGCTTGTGTTCTGTTCAGCCCTGCTCCAAGTTTTGTCCTGCCCCTATTAGATAATTGTTGTCACCTGTGTCTCATGCCCTGTCTGTGTATTTAAGTTCCTCTGTCAGACCTGTCCTTTGTCAGGTCGTACTTCGTTTTGGGTTCCTTCCTAGTCCTGCTCCTTAGTTCTGTTCAAGCCTACTCACGTTCATGTAAGTTGCTGTACCATCAGCCATTTTTTGTTATTCATTAAAAATACTATTTTTTACGTTCTGCCTTCGAGTCCTGCTTGCACTTGGGTTCTACACTCCTCAGTCCCAGTGGGACCCTAACATTACGACCTGACCAGTACTGAGCCCAGCAAGCAGGCGCTCCCGAGTTTTTTTGTGTTTGCTCACCTGTTTTTGAGGTCCGTCCGGATGAGGAGATCCACGTTCCGCTGTGGTACCGGTACCTTTTGGACCGAACCCGTCATGGTTCCGACGGAGCACAGTCAGACGGAAGTCCTGCCTTCACCTCTCCTACTGCAGGAGGAGAGACGACGAAGGACAAGAGGTAACCACTCGACTTCCTGGTCCAGTTTTCCTCCATCCTGTGTGCAGCCTTACTCCGGGTGGACGTCGGGGGAGGACGAAGAGTCAGAGGACGAACTCTGGCTCGCCCCCGTTACCCACTCACAGCGCCGTCGTAGGAAGGGCGGAAGACGCCGCCGGAACCGCGCTGCTGCTCTTCCGCCTGCATCCCCGGGTCCTAGTGCCCGCCACAGTGGGACCAAATCCCACGTCTCCGGTTCTGATGTCCCAGTAAGGACTGGTCCAGACGCCTCGCCTTCCATGGTCCCGGTGGGGGCTGGATCCAGCACCTCACCTCCGCTCAGAACCCTCCAGCAGGAGACGAACCCCCGCTCGTCTTCAGAGCAGATGAAGGGGGGTCAACCCAGACTGCAGGCCAAAAGCTGTTCACCCGTTCTTCCTGCAGAGGTCGCCACAGTGGATTCATCACAGGCGGTAGGTGCCTCTGATCTGTTTCAAATTAACTCTGAACTCAAACACCTGTTGTCCGCTGCTTATGACTATCCGGCTGGCAGAGAGGCTCAGCTATGTTTAGCAGAGAGTTTATTGTTATCAGTTCCTGGCCTAACTTCAATCCCAGCATATTCTCAGCTTCTAGCCTCGATCAGAACTTTGAATGATGTTGCAGCAGGTGTCCCTGAAACCGCAAATAGGGACACACTTGTCCCAAAACCTACAGCAGGACCCCAGTCTTCGGCACCTGCAGCTAAACCACTGCCTCCAGAACCTGTCTCAGCCGGTCCAGAACCTGTCTCAGCCGGTCCAGAACCTGTCTCAGCCGGTCCAGAACCTGTCTCAGCCGGTCCAGAACCTGTCTCAGCCGGTCCAGAACCTGCAGGCCATCCAGAACCTGCAGGCCTTCCAGAACCTGCGGGCCTTCCAGAACCTGCGGGCCTTCCAGAACCTGCGGGCCTTCCAGAACCTGCAGGTGATCCAGAACCTGCATTAGCAGGTGATCCAGAACCTGCATTAGCAGGTGATCCAGAACCTGCATTAGCAGGTGATCCGGAACCAGCGGCAGGGGGTCTGGAACCAGCGGCAGGGGGTCCGGAACCAGCGGCAGGGGGTCCGGAACCAGCGGCAGGGGGTCCGGAACCAGCAGCAAGGGGTCCGGAACCAGCAGCAGGGGGTCCAAGACCTGCAGGCGACTCAGAAACTGCGGGCCTTCCTGAAGCTCCAGTGTCTTTGGAGGGTGCCTTTCCTGTCTCCTGCGCCGAGGTGGTCCAGGGGGACCTGCCTCACGTCTTCCGTTCCGAGGTGGTCCAGGGGGACCTTCCTCGCGTCTTCTGCTCCGAGGGGGTCCAGGGGGACCTTCCTCGCGTCTTCTGCTCCGAGGGGGTCCAGGGGGACCTTCCTCACGTCTTCTGCTCCGAGGGGGTCCAGGGGGACCTTCCTCACGTCTTCTGCTCCGAGGAGGTCCAGGGGGACCTTCCTCGCGTCTTCTGCTCCGAGGAGGTCCAGGGGGACCTTCCTCGCGTCTTCTGCTCCGAGGAGGTCCAGGGGGACCTTCCTCGCGTCTTCTGCTCCGAGGAGGTCCAGGGGGACCTTCCTCGCGTCTTCTGCTCCGAGGAGGTCCAGGGGGACCTTCCTCACGTCTTCTGCTCCGAGGAGGTCCAGGGGGACCTTCCTCACGTCTTCTGCTCCGAGGAGGTCCAGGGGGACCTTCCTCGCGTCTTCTGCTCCGAGGAGGTCCAGGGGGACCTTCCTCACGTCTTCTGCTCCGAGGAGGTCCAGGGGGACCTTCCTCACGTCTTCTGCTCCGAGGAGGTCCAGGGGGACCTTCCTCACGTCTTCTGCTCCGAGGAGGTCCAGGGGGACCTTCCTCACGTCTTCTGCTCCGAGGAGGTCCAGGGGGACCTTCCTCACGTCTTCTGCTCCGAGGAGGTCCAGGGGGACCTTCCTCACGTCTTCTGCTCCGAGGAGGTCCAGGGGGACCTTCCTCACGTCTTCTGCTCCGAGGAGGTCCAGGGGGACCTTCCTCACGTCTTCTGCTCCGAGGAGGTCCAGGGGGACCTTCCTCACGTCTTCTGCTCCGAGGAGGTCCAGGGGGACCTTCCTCACGTCTTCTGCTCCGAGGAGGTCCAGGGGGACCTTCCTCACGTCTTCTGCTCCGAGGAGGTCCAGGGGGACCTTCCTCACGTCTTCTGCTCCGAGGAGGTCCAGGGGGACCTTCCTCACGTCTTCTGCTCCGAGGAGGTCCAGGGGGACCTTCCTCACGTCTTCTGCTCCGAGGAGGTCCAGGGGGACCTTCCTCACGTCTGCTGCTCCGAGGAGGTCCAGGGGGACGTCTCTTCAACACCAGCAGCTAAGGCCGGCTCGTCGACGCCTGGTTCATCAGCTACTGGTTCTTCCATCGTGGGTATATCCGAAGACTCTTCTTCGACTGCGGCTCCCGAGGTCTCGTCTTCACAGTCTGCGGTGGCTCCCGAGGCCTCACCGTCATCATCTGCGGCTCCTGGGGTTTCGTCTTCACCATTTGCAGTTCCTCTGGTCCCCGTGTTGCCGGATGTGGCTCCCAAGGCTCCTGGTGTTGGACAGCCTCCCGGTCGTCCGCCTGACCGGCTTCCTCGTGATGGACGGTGTCCCGGCCGTCCGCCTGACCTGATTCCTCGTGCTGGGTGGTTTCCTGGACGTTCACCAGACCTGCTTCCTTGTGATGGACGGTGTCCTGGCCGTCCGCCTGACCTTCCCACGTTTCCTGTGTTTGGCTTCCTTTGTTACTTGGTTTTTGGTCCTTGTGTTTGGTTCCTAGGCCTTGTCCTAACGGTTTTGGTTTTGGCCCTTGTGTTTCCCCGTTCTTCCCACCCGTTCTGTGTTGTGTGCGTGGTGGTCTTAGGGGACGTCAGGAGCCGTCCCTTGAGGGGGAGGTTATGTTATGATTCAGCCCTCAGCTTGTATTTGATTCAGCCCTGTCCTGTTTATGTTACATGTCATGTCTTAGTTATCAGTTTAGTTATGTTACATGTCATGTCTTAGTCTTAGTTAATTCAGCCCTCAGCTTGTATTTAATTCAGCCCTGTCCTAGTTATGTTACATGTCATGTCTTAGTTATTTGTCCCACCTCAGTCTCAGTTTAGTAGTCTCAGTTTGTCCCGCCTCAGTCTCAGTTTAGTTAGTATCAAGTTGTGTTAATTTTGCCCTGTCCCAGTTTAGTCTTGTAGTTTTGATTTCATTAGTTTTATTCTTGTCCCACCTCAGTTTAGTGTTTATTCATGCAGTTTAGTTTATTGATGCATCAGCTTGTGTTCTGTTCAGCCCTGCTCCAAGTTTTGTCCTGCCCCTATTAGTTAATTGTTGTCACCTGTGTCTCATGCCCTGTCTGTGTATTTAAGTTCCTCTGTCAGACCTGTCCTTTGTCAGGTCGTACTTCGTTTTGGGTTCCTTCCTAGTCCTGCTCCTTAGTTCTGTTCAAGCCTACTCACGTTCATGTAAGTTGCTGTACCATCAGCCATTTTTTGTTATTCATTAAAAATACTACTTTTTACGTTCTGCCTTCGAGTCCTGCTTGCACTTGGGTTCTACACTCCTCAGTCCCAGTGGGACCCTAACACTCACACATTACCACACAACACAAAGATTTTAACACTGGACTCTGTGTCATCAAACGGGTTATTCACTAAACTCTCGGTCATGTGCTCATACAGTTTGCACTACTTCTCATACTTGCACTAATGTTTGTATTACATCACTGCCTATAGTCATAATACTGTTTACATTCTCTGTTTACATTTATTAATACTGTTTACTTTTATTACTACTGCTTACATTTAATTACTACTGTTTACATTTACACTACTCTAATATCTACACCACTGCTGATACATATACAGTGTGCTCTGAACGGTCTTATTTAGGGATGCCCAATGTGCCTTACTGCATATGCCACTTTTTGCCTCTATAACAACATCAACTACTACCTCATACATATACTGTGTACATTAACTCATACGCTGCTTTGCCACTTTGCAAATGTCAATGCTAGAAACCTTTAGTTTATTTTAGTTATACTTTTTATACTCTTTTTTTTATACTAGTATGCAAAAACTCAGGACAGTATTATGTTCATTAAATGTTTAATGTTTTAGTTTTAGAGTTGGTGTAAATTTTCATACTCTTATACCACTATGCAAAAAACTCAGGACAGTGTTAGTTTTACTATTTTATGCTTATGTCTATTATTATATGTTTCAGTGTTTCAATGTTTAGATGTTTACTGTTGCACCGAGGGACTGAGAGAAACGCAATTTCGGTCCTGTGTATGTCCTGTACAGTACATATTGCAGATCTGACAATAAAGTTGACTTTGACTTTGAACTTTTCCTTTAAAAATTAACATAATGTTCAAATCAGCTGGATTTAAATTGTTTCGCTTTGACGGTCTTCCAAACGTGCACGCGCACTGCAAAAATAAATTATAAATAAATCAAATTTTAGCTAAAACATCTCCTACAGCTAGTAGGTTGTAAATGTCCATCCAGTGATTAATTTCTGTAAGTTTCATCAAAATCTGTCCTGTGGTTCTTGAGCTATTTTGCTAACAGTAAAACACTGAGGGAACAGTCGTTCAGAGCTCCAGAGAGCAGGAGGCCGTGCTGCAACAGAGTGAGTCTGACCAGATGAGTCTGCCGTCGGACACATGAGCTGGGAACGGTCGGTGGACCCTAGCGGCCGAAAGTGGTACTGCTCCATTTTTTTCGTCAGAATGAATGGAAACGGTCATATCACAGCCAAAAATTGGTCTAAAAATATGGGGGGAAATCCCTAAATATGTCACTTTGCCCTATAAGTCGCAGGGCCTGCAAATTAAGCAAAAAGGTGCGACTTATAGGCTGGAAAATACGGTAAAGGTTTTCTGTAAATGCCAACAGCTCCAAAACACACACCAAAAGAAAAGTCTCTTAAAGGAGACCACATATAGGTATTTAAAATTTTTATGTTATGTCTGTGTGCTATCTTGACAATATTAATTCATTTTAATACACAAAATAATTCTTAGATAATTAATTATACCCTTTTTAATTCTGCCATTTTTAACTTTCGTTTTGAACGACCGGTTTCTTGAAGTCCACGCCCTTCAACGATCTGTTAACGCCCTCTGTAACAGCCAGTATCTGTAATGTGTTGTTGTTTTAAAATTAGCTCTTTTTTTATTACTCATTTGACTTACTGTTAGTGCTAGCTTAAGATAACTTACCGAAACCCGTCTGAGCGCGCCGCAATTAGCTGCTCCTTTTAGCATGAGACCACCCGAATCCGAAGCTAATGTTAGCTTGTTCCTCTTCCGGTGTTCGCCAGCTTCGCTCGTTGCACGCGGAGATTTTGGGAGTTATCGCTGTTCCAGTCAAGACAACAAAGTTCACCAAGTGTCTCCCGTAAATTAATCAGTAAGGAGAAGGTCCTCGCTGCTGCGAGGCTGCTGCGAGGGCAGCAGCGAGGCTGTACAATTGAAGCTCCGCTCCATCCGCCAGAAGAGGGTCCCGTTGCCGCTGGTCCCTACGCCGGGGGTCCGCTCGTTTAATTTTTGACGGCTGCGCGTTGGGAGCGATCGCAAATACACTAAAAATTGAACTAAAATATAAAAATAACAATTATACTTTATTTATAAAGCCATTTAAAAAAAACACAGCTGCAACAAAGTGCTGTACACATGAAATTAAGAACATATAAACAAAAGATGAGATGAAATCATGAAAAACAACAGTCATGTGTTTAATACAGAAGTGGGTTGAGCCTAACCAGGGGTTGCTAGGTGAGGGGCTGGACTCAGGTTTGAGGTGATTGGCTACGGCCTGTGACGTCAATAACTGCAGGAAGTGTGAATCCTGGTGTATTTATCAAAAATAAATAAATCTACTTAGAGTAAATAAACCACTGGGTGCATTTTTTTGGCACAAGGACTGTTTTTTTATGAAGTAAATACCCAAAGTTGAGTAAAAAAAACATTAAAAAGTGAATTTTGCATCTGTGGTCCCCTTTAACAATTCTCAAATGTTCAGTTTGTGAAACATGAACATGGGACATAAAATACCAACTTGGCTCTAGTTACAGTAAACTTAGAATTGATAGGGGCATGATTCAAGCCTTGTCATGTCAGAGGACATTTCTCTTATTGTTGTATTTTCTTTATTGAAATTGCTCTTACAACATATTTAAATCCAACTCCACAACATGAGTGCTGCATTGCAGAAATACTTTGAGCCAAAAGTTTAGTTTAGAAAATAAAGAGTTCAGGAGAAGCCCTTTTTTTTAATGAGCATTCTCAGGGAGAGCTGTCAGGGTTCAGCACTGGACAGCTCCCATCAAATCACACGGAGCAGAGTGCATCCACAGCAGGGCTGAGAAGAGAAACAACCAATCAGTCTGAGAATGTATGTGACCCTGTGTGGCAGCTCAGTGGACTCAGACTAATCACAGACGTAGAGCTTGTGGTGGACTCACAAGCTCTTTGCTGCACATGAAGCCCGGGGGTGGTGGAGGGGCACACTTCCCAGCAAATGTTTGACTGCAGCTCCTGAGCAAAAAAATAAATAAAATCTCCATGAAAGAGAGAAAATGAAACAACAATGAGCGAGTTGACATCAAACAGAAGTTACACATAAAACAACAGTTCAGAAAAGGCGAGCAAAACAAAAAGCAACAACAAACACATCTGGGTTTTTTAATGCTTGTGCAATCTGATTGAATTGGGATAGAGCTAAATATAAGTTTGAACAGTCTCAGTGCCCATTGAAAAGGTTTTCACTCAGATCATTCTAAGCTGTGGGACTCACTGATCCAACATCCAAGTTGTGAGTGTGAATCAGAATGTTATTACAGTTCTATAAGCAAGGTCAAAGAAATACAATCTGAAAGGACAATTCACAATATAAAAACATGAACGGTCCTTTCAGATTGTATTTCTTTGACCTGGCTTGTTCAAACATGAGACATTTGAGAGTAAAAGTTTATTTGTCAATGTTTTTGTGACAGTTTGTTAAAAGAATGACGTGTTTAAGATATCTGGTGTTAAATAAAGAAGATAACAAAATTATGTTAGACCTACTTAATTCATTTGTGTTGAAACTGTTGACAAACTTGAATTTAGTTAACTTAAAGATCCACTGACGTGATTTTTCTACTATTCATAAAATTGCTCAAAATATATATATTTTATCATTTAAATATGTTAGTTTTTGCAAACAAAATGATAAATCACTTTAATTTTGCTTTAAAAGTGATTTTGAACTTCAAGTCGTGTTTAATCATGGGAAATCCGTTTACACCTGAACGCACCATCTGTGATGTAATGTCCAGGGGTCACCAACCTTTTCGAAACTGAGAGCTACTTCGTGGGTACGGAGTCCTACAAAGGGCACCACTTTGATAAACTCTTCGGAAATAACAAAGCGTAAATTGAAAAAGATGTATAATAAACATATTTTTAAGAACATATTTTTAAGATAGACATTTTAAAATATATATAAATACAAAAAAAGAATAACAACTGAATAAAATGACATTTTAAATGCAGCTTAGTAGTGAGTTGTGCTATTTTTAGAACAGGTCCGAGGGCACCCCAAATGGTCCTTGGGGGCACCCGGGTGCCCGCGGGCACCACGTTGGTGACCCCTGGTCCAGAGTGAGAGGCAGAGGGCTCCAGTCTCTTCAATAGCGGACATTTTAAAACTTGACTAATTTATCAATCTAGGTGAAGATTTGAGCTATTTGTCTTCATTTTGGGAAGCAGAAAATAGTTTGGGTGATGGAACAAGAAACAACAGGATCTAATTTAGGTCTGATGCTGTATCAGACTGACCTTCATGTGGAGCTGCGCACACCGTGACAAGCTCAGAGCTCTGCCTCAACTCTGGACATTACATCACAGATGGTGCGTTCGGGTGTAAACGGATTTCCCACGATTAAACACAGCTTGAAGTTCAAAATCACTTTTAAAGCAAAATTAAAGTGATTTATCATTTTGTTTGCAAAAACTAACATATTTAAATGATAATATATATATTTTGAGCAATTTTATGAATAGTAGAAAAATCACGTCAGTGGATCTTTAACTAGAAAAAAATTAGTTGAATTAAAAAACTTTTCAGTTGATGGAAAGCAAATTTTTGTTGTTAAGTTAACATAATTTATTTATGTTGAGTGGAAAAATGCAAAATCACTCAACCGCAATGGCGCACTCACTGCGCCATTGCCATTGAGTGCAGAGTACAAAACTGCTCTCATTACACACCAATGCTTACACAGAACTTCACCTGATCTAAAGGACATTCTTGCACCATATTCATCCACCCAGTCTCTACGATCACAGAACAGTAATCTACTTCACATTCCACAAACCAAATTAAGGACCATGGGAGACCGGGCATTCTGTGTGGCTGCCCCCCGCCTATGGAACTCCCTCCCTGACTACCTGAGAGCTCCACAGTCACTGGTTGACTTTAAAAACGGCTTAAAGACTTTTCTTTTTAAGCAAGCCTACTCTGCCTCCACATGATTTTATCTTTGATCTTAGTTGATATTATTATTGATTTTACTTGATTTTATCACTTGTTTTTATTTGATCTTTGATTTTTGTTGCACTTTGTAGCACTTTGAGATTTTTGTTAATGAAAAGTGCGTTATAAATTAAATTCATTATTATTATTATTAAAATAAGTTCACAGAAGAAATGTTTGCTTTGTCCAACAAACACAAAAAAGTGTAGTTAGTTCAACTAATTTCTCTTTTGTCAATCTGAAGTGATTTGAAGTACAGGTAGTCCCCGATTTACGAGCGAGATCCGTTACAACGAGGCGCTCGTAAACCGGAAATCTCGTAAATTGGAACGGCCGCCACGCTTCTCGTAAGTCCGGAATTTCGCTCGTAAATTGGAACGGTTTTGCTAGCGCGACTACGAACACTCGTTTTTCATCGAAAAACTGCTTATGAGTGCATAAAAATGATCGGAAACGTGTGTCCACATGTTTAGCTAACGAACTGTGGTGAAAAAACACAGGAAAACTCAGTATTTTTTGCGTTTTTTCCAATAATTCGCCAGCTCGTAAGTCCGGAACCTCGTAGATCAGAGCGCTCGTAAATCGGGGACTACCTGTAGTTAGGTTAACTCATTAATTTTATCTTAGTTAAACTTAAGGTTATAAAGTCAGATCATTATATATTATTTGCTTTTAACTAATACAATACAATTACTGTATGTGGAACCTGTTGAAAAGAAAAAAATATGT
The DNA here is from genome assembly GCA_038048925.1 of Garcialebias charrua. NCBI lineage: Eukaryota > Metazoa > Chordata > Actinopteri > Cyprinodontiformes > Rivulidae > Garcialebias > Garcialebias charrua. The sequence continues at coordinate 17,942 of JBBPBX010021240.1, forward strand.
TGCGTCATCGATTCATTCCTTTGAGTGATAACTCCAAGCTGCTGAGTTCATCTCAAGGTAAAACATAAAGGTTTGCTGTCGCCCTGATGCTCTGACACTGAGCTCTCTGATATGAGCTGCCATTTCTCTCCCATTGCATCTGTCATCAAGAGATAACTTTACAAAAACGTGACTCAAATGGCTCCGAACCACGTCAATGTCAACATAATAAATGTCTCAACCAACGTGTTGCAACCCCATCTGCTGATGTCCTGTCTGATGCCCACTGACTCTGTAGCCGTTTTCGCATTGACCAGCCCTTAAAGGCCCGGGTGGCCCCGCCCCGCCCTCTTTCCCGGGTTCAGCGTGTCCGCATTTTCCTTTTTTTCCCCGGCTCCGCCCTCGTTTTGGAACCATCTCCAACGTGGTTCCATCGGACCGCGGCCCGACGGGCCCAGTTTCACGTCATTTACTGCTCACATTTGATTCGTTGTTTGCAGCAGGGGGCTGGACTGCTTCGTGTAGGGGCGAGACCAGAGGGCGTGACTAGCTGCGTGTTGAGTCATCAACTGCGATTTCGCCAGCGCACCTAAAAACACTCTATTTTCATCTAAAAACTACTTTCGAGTGCATAAAAATGATCGGAAACGTGTGTTTATATGCTTAACTTGCTAACTGTAGTGAAAAAACACATGAAAACTCAGTATTTATTTCGTTTTTTCCACAAATTCGCAACCCGGAAGTCCGCTCGTAAATTTCGCCAGGGCACCTAAAAACACACTATTTTCATCTAAAAACTACTTTCGAGTGCATAAAAATGATCGGAAACGTGTGTTTATATGCTTAACTTGCTAACTGTAGTGAAAAAACACATGAAAACTCAGTATTTATTTCGTTTTTTCCACAAATTCGCAACCCGGAAGTCCGCTCGTAAATTTCGCCAGGGCACCTAAAAACACACTATTTTCATCTAAAAACTACTTTCGAGTGCATAAAAATGATCGGAAACGTGTGTTTATATGCTTAACTTGCTAACTGTAGTGAAAAAACACATGAAAACTCAGTATTTATTTCGTTTTTTCCACAAATTCGCAACCCGGAAGTCCGCTCGTAAATTTCGCCAGGGCACCTAAAAACACACTATTTTCATCTAAAAACTACTTTCGAGTGCATAAAAATGATCGGAAACGTGTGTTTATATGCTTAACTTGCTAACTGTAGTGAAAAAACACATGAAAACTCAGTATTTATTTCGTTTTTTCCACAAATTCGCAACCCGGAAGTCCGCTCGTAAATTTCGCCAGGGCACCTAAAAACACACTATTTTCATCTAAAAACTACTTTCGAGTGCATAAAAATGATCGGAAACGTGTGTTTATATGCTTAACTTGCTAACTGTAGTGAAAAAACACATGAAAACTCAGTATTTATTTCGTTTTTTCCAAAAATTCGCATTCTGAGCTTTTCGGTAAGAACTGCCCACCCACGTCAAGTGAATACCCCACCCACTTCAAGGCTTGCTCTCCGGACAGTGCGCAATCAACGAGGGCGGGCCAGAGCTGGCTCTGGGCCAACCAGAGACGAGCGGGACCGGGGAGGGCCGGCAAATGCGAAAACGGCTTGTGTGTGACGTGTCTGCAGACATAACTTTCAGATTCCCATAAAAGCTCCATCGAATAAACACTAAACATGGATGATTGAGCATGGACTTTCTTGACTAAACATGAATGTTCAGGTCTGAACATGGTCCAAAGGAAGGAAAAAAAACGTGCAGAACAATTGATCAGAACCACATGAAGAGATGGGTTCTTGAAAGCAGAATACAGAGGTAAAGGCTGGGTCTCCTCCACAGAGACACTAGATGGCAACCGAGCTGGGAGGTATAAAGAGAAGGGGGGGGTGTGAAAGGAGGGGGAGAGGTAAAGTGAAAGGGGGAGGGGGGATAAATGACGTCGGCGTGGGACAGCGCAGGGTCTGTCATGGCAGTCAGCTCGCAGCTGGAGGGGATCCACCGGAACAGCGAGGCTTGAGACAGAGAGACGGAAGCACATCTGGATGCAAGAGTTGCACACTAGTTTGAATTGACAGATTGTCGCTGTGAGCAGCTGGATCAGATCCGCAGTGGAGTAGAGTGGAGGGGAGAGGAGGGGGGTGGGGGGGACACACAGGAAAGATGCGCTGCGTCTGCGGTGACGCCGCTGCGCCGTTTGGGGACGGAGTCGGCTCGGCGCTGACACCCCGCTTCTGAGAGGTAGATGGCTCCAACACTCGGGGTGCAAAACAGGTGTCAGGGAAGTGTCGTCACGAGCCCCGGAAGCCGGAGGAGGTGGGAACACCAGCGAGGGGGAAGATGGCAGCGAAGTCCGACGGTCGCGGGGTCGCCGCCGCCGGGTTCGCGCAGCTGCACAACCTGGACGAGGTGGTGGGCACCGGGGAGGAGGACGCGCGCGACGGCAGCTCCTTCCACATCTGCCACTGCTGCAACACCTCGTCGTGCTACTGGGGCTGCCGGAGCGCGTGCCTGCACTACCTGCGCAGGAAGGGGAAGGGGCGCGCGCCGCCGCCCCACGAGGAGCGCCTCTGGCTGGACTGCCTGTGGATCGTTCTGGCGCTGCTGGTCTTCTTCTGGGACGTGGGCTCCGACCTGTGGCTGGCCGCGGACTACTACCGCCAGAGGAACTTCCTGTGGGCGGGCCTGACCCTGTTCTTCGTGCTGGTGCCCTCGGTGCTGGTGCAGATCCTGAGCTTCAGGTGGTTCGTGCAGGACTACGCGGGGGGCGGCCTGGGCTCCGTGCAGGGTCTGAGCAGGGGCCGCAGGGCCACGCTGCAGAGAGACACGTGCTGCCGCGCGTCCGTCTGGCTCTGGCAGAGCCTCGTGCACCTCTGTCAGATGGGACAAGTGTGGAGGTGAGAAACTTTCAGCTTGCCACCGACCTCTGCTGCTGCACCTGATTTCACCCGCGGTGCCGTCTGCGCGCCTCAGAACCAGATGCGTCCACGGTCCACATCTGGATGGCGCACCGCTGTGGTTTCAGCGCAGTGAGTGCGCCATTGCGCTTGAGTGAGGCGGGGGGGAGGGAGGGGGGGTGTATTTGTCCAAAGAGGGGGTTGGAGAGGTAGTAGCAGACAGCTTCTGTGCGTGTGCGTGTTGAGTCGCCTCGTTTCACACTCTCCGCAGCAAAATCCAAAAAGGCCAGACGAGCATCTGCTTTCATGTCTCACAACCCCCCTTCCCCCCACACACACCACACACACACACACACATACACACACAGACATGATGTCATCGATTCCTCTGCGACGCTGTTTTATTTATTTATGTGCTGCCAATTTTGTTTATGCTCCAAACAAACACGCGCGGACTGCGCTCGAGCTGCGCGTAAACCTGTAGTAACCGTGCGTCTGTGGCGCACGGATCATCTCCCTCAGAGGAGCCGGCTGTGTGTTGTTTATTTGTTTATTTATTTACTTGGTGCAGACAGACGCAGTGGCTGGCATTTAATGGGGGGTGGGGGTGGGGGGAAAGTAACGCATGGAGGCTGAAGGGGCTGCTGTGGTGGAGAATGAAAGGAAAAGCTGCAGCTGAATGTGAGAGCGATGCAAAGTGTATCCTCCTGTCTTGTGTTTGTGTGTGCGCGCGTGCGTGCGTGCGTGTGTGTTGTGCAGCAGATAAGAGATTGACCACTGATTGGTNAAGTGTATCCTCCTGTCTTGTGTTTGTGTGTGCGCGTGCGTGTGTGTGTGTGTGTGTTGTGCAGCAGATAAGAGATTGACCACTGATTGGTTGCAGCAGCAGCAGCACTCATGTGCATCTCAACAGACAAATGGTTTTCACATAATGCTTGTGTTTGGGGGTGGGGGTCTGGTGCATGAGAACATTATTGTGCCACAGGGGCTGAAATGATTCACGTGCTGAGTCCAGGAGTAAAACTCAAACTCACTGACCTTTTGGATGGAGGTGGGGAAACATTGCCACAGGCGTTAATTTTCTTTCTCTTTAGCTTCACCCCGTGTTTTGTTTTTTTATAACATTTTTTTTCTTATGAGCTTGAAAAGAGCATTTCCTCTCTTCTGCACTGGAGATAAATGTAGAGCCTGCTGGTGCAGGAGGAGATGGGTTTTCCCGGACAGAGGTTCCTCTCAGCGTTTCTCATCCGCCTGATTCTCTTGTTGTATTGATCAGCAGCTGCAGCTGTATTTCCTCAGGTTTATTTACTCCAACGTGGTTCGATTGCTCTTCACGCTCATATTTGCACTGAAGTGGGAAGAACACATGGAGGACCACGGAAGTTTAGTGCTGCCACCTGGGGAAAATATTTTTTGGGGCTTATGTAGTAATAACGTGATAACGTGATAATATCACGTTATTAAGAGGTGGTCCCTTTAAATATAGGGTAGACCCAGGCAGAAGCATGTCTCGAGTGGTACTGTGAGCGGGTCTGCCTTCCACTCAAAGGACCCAGGTTTGAATCTGACCTGGGTGAAGTTATTTTACTTTTTTTTTTCCATTGGATAAATAAAATAAAAAAGCAGTTTGTGTTAACCAAAAGCATACGGTGTTAACCGGTTCGACATTAGCGGCGTATCCATACCTTCTCTTTCAACCTCTCTTAACACAGAACTGGTGTTGTGCGGGAGTTGTAGGCGGGACCACAGCTCCCGTCTGGTCTGTGTTGAGAGGTGGAAAAAGAAGGTATGGATACGCCGCTAATGTCGAACCGGTTAACACCATATGCCTGTGGTTAACACAAACTGCTTTTTTATTTTATTTATCCAATAAATACATAAAAAGTAAAATAACTTCAACCAGGTCAGATTCGAACCCGGGTCCTTTGAGTGGAAGTCAAACACGCTCACAGTGTGCCACCTGAGACATGTTTCGGCTTGGGTCTACCCTATATTTAAAGGGACCACCTCTTCTAAAATACTGTGCGTGATACGTGATACGTATCACGTTATTACTTGATACGTATCACGTAATAACGTGATACTTGATACGTATCAAGATACGTATCATGTAATAACGTGATAATATCACGTAATAACGTGATACGTATCACGTAATAACGTGATACGTATCACGTTATTACTACGTAAGCCCCAAAAAATATTTCCCCCAGGTGGCAGCACTAAACTTCCGTAGGGGACTGGTAACCGGTGCTCCAGTTAAAAACAGGGCTTCTGGTTATTGTGGCTGACACAAAAAGTCACAGGTTAAAGATGCGCTCAGTCTGAGTTTTGTTGCACAAAGATGCACGGTGCAAGAGAACATCTGTCACTTTAGTCACCTCACATTATTATTAATTTATCTAAAAAAGCTAAGTCTGGTCCTCTGGACATTAAAAAAAAAAAAAGCAACAAAAAAAAACTTTTTTTTTTTCATTTGTTTTGTTTTGTTTTTTGAATGTCCAGAGGACCAGACTTAGCTTTTTTTAGATTTTTCTACCTGGTTTATTGAGCATGCATCAGGGTGTTATTAATTTATGATCACTTTATTAATCAAACTTAGACAAAATTAGCAGAAAATCACTTTTAGAGAGATTTCAGTTCTTTGGAGCTGAGTCAGAGAGTCAGAGTCAGAGAGTCTTTATTGTCATTTGCACCGCACATGTGGTACATGTGATGAAAACGAGATTATGTACACGGGGTCCCAGTTACATCCAACAACAAATGCAAGAGAAAAACAGTAATAACATCTAGAATTAACTAAGAAAAACATCAACTAGTAATACACTAAGCTTAATATAGTGGGAATAAACAGCAGCACGAACATGAGTTTGTATGAGCAGATGGTCACAGATGAACACAGATGAACACAGCAACAAGAAAACAGATCAGCAGCTGAGGGTTTATATGAACATTTAGTGTTTTACTTGTAATTGTTCATTACCCCAGTTTAGATAAACTGGGTTCATTCTCACTTGACTGATGAGGATCTTTTGTAAAAACAGTTCCAGCAAAATGGCCACCAAGACCACTTTATGCCGCCTGTCTGTGGCCATTCAAAAATCACCAGTGGAGCTGACTGTCCCACAGACTTTCAGAAGCGAGGACCCAAAAGAGTCATGGAGCAGAACGTGCCCTGTTCCAGTCGACTCGCGGTCCTGTGGTTGTGGGACGTGCGTTTTCGCTCACACATGTCATAGTCCACAAGACACATGGTGCAGAGCTCCTGAGAAACCCCTCCCACTGCAGTACATGTCACCACACGGGTTTCTTACCATGAGTCTTCACTCTGTTCCTGCATCATAAATCCATCATGAAGACAGCGCCATGCTTTTCAGCAGACAGACTCCTCCATGCATCATGTCTGTGCAATCTTCATCCAGGAGTCTTTGGCCATTTGACTATTTTAATGTGTCTTGAAGAGTCGTACAGATGAATGCCTGACTGCCCTTTTTTTCCAGCATTGACCAATCACACAATACTTGACACGTACACCTGTGAGAAAAAGTCGGGCCCGGGCCTGGTGTCAAGAAGGGGCCAGCGAAGCTAAAAACAAAGTTGTGCAATTTTTGTCACACACCTACATCAACGAAGGCAATTTCACCTCTTCGAATGGAGTCTGCAGGGCCCTGAACTCAGCTGGGTTGACATGGAGCGCAACGCATTTAACGCATTTAATGCGTAACAAACTTCTTGTGTCGTTTTAAAAATGTGGTTCATTCACTCAGTTCATCAGTTGCACATTAAATCTTATTACCGCTGGATTCAGATGTTGTTCCTGCAGAGTGTCTCAGGATGCACCAGAACTGCTACAGCACTAGCTAATTAAACTAGCTCGTATACCACCCCACATTTTAACACGACATCTGTGAGTCTGCAGAACTATCGCCATCTTTACCTTTGCCAAATTTGATTAGCCGTGGTGGCCATTTTGAACGGGGTTGACTCCAGAAGTTAATCAGCTGTAGACTCCTCCACTGGATCATGGGACAGACAGACAAACTAACACACACAGATACAGACAGTTTACACTGTTGCCCGTCTGTCACGATAATAAAAGAAGAAGCTTAAGTGAGGAACACAAACCCTGTGGTGTTTGTAGATGTTGTGACCGCACAGAGCCAGCAGCTGGGGTTCTTGTCAGATCCCTTTCTCTCGTCTGACATGATCTGCCTCTCCGTTGGTTTGGAGCTGAGGGTCAAGAGCTGCTCTTTTTTTAGTTTAACTGCAGTTCATGACCTATAAGAGCCACAGGGATAACTGTGATATGGAGAATCTTAGCTACTGAGAGGCCATCCTGTCTATATCTTATAATAATCACAACATTGGTTTTTGCAAAATTTTTGTCTGTTTGTATTTTGGGGGAGTTTCTATATACAGGGAGTCGTCGACTTACGGCAACTCGCACTTACGAACAGTACAGTTGTACATTAAATACAGCACTGGTATGTGTTTTTAGGTGTTTTTAGATGAAAGTGTGTTAGCTAACCGTTTGTAAACAAAGTTATGTGCATGTTTATGAACCAGTATGTACGTTTGGGTTGAAGAACGGGTGTTTGGCGCAGCGCTAGCATACAATTTCCGACTTACGAACGAAAATCCGGACTTACGAACGCACGTGCTATGGGTTCCGACTTACGTCAAAATCGGGTTACGAACGGTCCGGAACTCGTTCGTAAGTTGAGGACTCCCTGTATAGTTTTCAAAAGCTTGTGTTTTTGCCTTTAATTTCAGATAAAACAAGCCAGACAGGAACACAAATGCTTCCTCATCATGTCTATTATGTCTCTAGTTTTTTCAGTTCTCCATTCAATTAGCTACTTTTCTCCTCACCTGTGCACCCGAGGACTAATCTCATGGCAGTAACACTGTGCTCGTCTTGCATTAATCTCCTTGTTAATCGTTGACAGAATCCCAGCTGTAATCCCACCATGTCACTGGTCACCTCAGCTCTTTTCTGTCCCCACCCCCACCTCTGTCTGTGAATCAGCCGACCCTGCTGATGGTGTTAGAGATTCTGCTCAGGCGCACGGTGGATCAGACGAACACAGAGGTCTCCTGGCGCTAGGATGGACAGCTTAATCAGTGTAAACCCAAATTAGCTTCTCACTGAGAGAGAACTGTATCCATCTCCTCCCCACATGCCCCCCTCGCAAGAAATCCACGTGGGAAGATTTGGAATCTCTGTGTTCTGGGGAATTCCCAGCAGATGTGAGCTGATGTGTCCAGCTGTGGAAATTTAGAGACCAGAATGATTTAGCTCCTCATGCTTTGCTTCTTGAGTTGTACTCCTTTAATTTTTTTTAAACTGCAGTATTAAATTATTCTAATAAAGTGGCTGCAGTTTAAATCTTAGAGTTGAAGTTATCAACAGTACGGTAATCAATAAGTAGCTTCAACGTTAAACCTATTTTTTCTCATTTTTTTGTGATATTTTTAATCACAGCCTATATTTGAAATTTGTTCTGAAAAACTATATACATGTATTTAAAAAAATTGTGTTGAATTATTTACCTGATTTTGGAGCTGTTTCTGCCAAAGTAAATAGGAGATGAAATTGGAGCTTTCCAGTGCTGGAAAAGACTTCAACCCAAAAAGATAATTTGGTACATTTTGTTGGTGTTTTCACGTAAGAGTAAAAGAAATATTCATAATTACGTCAAATCACATGATTGCTTTTCCATTTAAAAAAAAATTCATCAATTTTTTGCACTCGTTCTGTACACATCTGTTTTAGCTATTCGCTTGTCAAAACACTCAGCTTTTTCATGAAATAAATGTCGTCAGTTAGGTTTTTTTGTAATTTTTATACTTTGCAAAATATTTAATTTTACTAATAAAAAAAAATCCCCATAGATATGCATTTAGGTCTCTTAATTTCCTTTAAAAAAGTTTACTAAAATCTACTTCAGCATACTTCCTCTATTCTTTTCTTCCTGTGTTACTTTTAGATGTTAGCTACATTCTGCTACTTTTAGCCTCTAGCTAATTATTTGCTGTTTTCAGCTTTTAGTTATTTTTAATTGTTTAACCATTGTTCTGCTACATTTAGCTTTAAGTCAAAATTTTAAACTATTTTGACTTCTAACTCTCCTTTAGCTGCTTTTAGCTTTTACTATCCTTTTGCTGGTCTTAGGTTTTAGACACCATTCTGCTACTTTTAGCTTTTAGATAGCCTTTAGCTACCTTTAGCTTTCTGCTTGGCTTTAACTATTTTAAAATTTTAGCTACCATTTAGCTCTTTTAAGCTTTTAGCTGTTCTTTTGCTATGTTTCACTTCACTTAGCCATTGACTACCTTCAGGTAGTGTTTTTGTTGCTTTAACTCCCAGTTTTTGGTTTGTTTTTTCAGATCATTTCATTTAAAAAAGTTATTATTATTATTATTAACATTTATTTAATCGGGCAAATCCCATTGAGATCACAGATCTCTTTTGCAAGGGAGGCCTGGCCCTGAAGGCAGCCTAACACGCATGTTTTTGATCTGTGGGAGGAAACCAGAGTACCCAGAGAAAACCCATGCAAGCACAAGAAGAACATGCAAACTCCACACAGAAAGACCCCAGGTCCAAACAGGGATTGAACGCAGGACCTTCTCGCTGTGCGGCAACAGTGTTAACCACTGAGCTATCGTGCTGCCACGACTTCAAAAAGTTGTTGAGCACTCAGCATTCATTCTGCATTTTCACAGAAAATTACATTTCTTTGGTTTTAGAGTTTTCATGCATCAAAGTGCAAAATGATGTTTACCATCTTTCTGCAAAATGCTGCATATTTTGATCATCTAAATTAATGATCATCACCAAAATGTGTGTTGGACAAAAGTAAAACATCCTCTCATTATCTACTTAAAAAGAGCCACAGACGAACACAGGAGAATATTTTTTTAACCCTGTTTGCTTGCAAGGGCAGAGTTCACACAGGCTTACACAGATGTCTCGTTGAAGCCCCAGTTGTGAAGATCTGCACTGGACAGAGTGCAGGAAGTCTTTTTTTATTTTTTATAATACACGCTTATCAGCTTCTTCTCCAGACTCGGAGACGACCTTGGAGTACCAGCTGCATACGCATTATCAAAGTGGCTCCTCATTCAGCTCATCCTGCTAACTCAAACACGCGGTTCATGTGCAGTTAACATCAGTTGGTGACAAACATCCTTGACCTTGACCAAAATTGACCGGACAATGCACTCAACAACCAGATTATTTAGGCAGCCATTGATTAGCCATGCTTCTGGATAATCAGTGGTGCACACAGCTAACCAAAAAGTCAGCTTCACTAACCCACATTCCACTAACTACAAAAATTAGCTTTGCTAACGCCAAACCATTAAACAGGTAAAAGAAATTAGCAGAAGCTAACGCTTAACCGCTAAGACGACTGTCACTCAGTCTGCGTCACACATCTTCATCTCCTTCCAGTTGAAGCTTCATCAACCAATCACGTCTTGTCACATGCACAAGTAGTCAGCCAATGGGGTGTCTAATGGAGTCTTCAAGACACGCCCACAACAGACAGGAACAAGCTTGTGAATTTTGTAACCGGACTCATAATTAACAAAACCTAAATTAGCGGAAGCTAATTCCGCTAACTGTTTTCAAAGTTTGCAAAAATGCTAATCCGCTAAACAAGAAGTTAGTTTCACTATTAGCTGTTAGCTAATGAGCAGAAGTGTGCCCACCACTGGTGGTAATGCTTTTTATCTGCTTGCTTTATTCTACTTCATAAATGGATGTCATTTGCCATCCTTTTATTTTAAAAAGAGTTTACAATACAATACATTACAATACAATACAATACAGTACAATATAATACAATACAGTACAATACAATACAATACAGTACAATACAATAAAATATAATACAAAGCAATCCAGTGCAATACAATACAATACAGTACAGTACAGTACAATACAGTACAATACAGTACAATACAAAACAATACAATATCATACAATATAATACAAAGCAATACAGTACAATACAATACAGTACAATACAATACAGTACAATACAATACGATACAATACAGTACAATACAATACAACACAGTACAATACAATACAGTACAATACAATACAATAAAAGGCAATACAATGCATAACAATACAGTACAATACAGTACAATACAATACAGTACAATACAATACAGTACAGTACAATACAATGCAGTACAATACAATGCAATACAATACAGTACAATACAATACAGTACAATAAAATACAATACAATACAGTACAATACAATACAGTACAATACAGTACAATACAGTATAATACAATACAATACAGCACAATACAATACAACACAATACAATACAGTACAATACAATACAGTACAATACAAAACAACTTTATTTATAAATGACACTGTTGGCCAAAGTGTTGAAATTTAAAAATTGTTAAAAATTTTGCCACCATTTTGTGTGTAAATATTCAATATAGAAAATGAGAAAAATATAATTGACTATGGAATGACTCTCAGCTACTACCACACTGTTTGAGCTCAACATCTATCAAAACTACCAGTCATGTAGCCAGTTCTGCGTTTGCTGAAATTTATTAGCTGTGGTGGCCACCTTGAATTACTGTATGTTGCATGTTGTATGAGCTTTATTAAAATGCTACTACAACTACTGTTTAATATATTTTGCTAACACCGATGATTACATTATCACCTGCATTTCATGGCAGTGTGTTATAATACTGTTGTTACATGGCCAGTTGGACTCCAGCTGTTTGGTAAAAGACAGTTCTTGACTGAACCGACTTGTTTGTGTTCTGCAGAAAAGAGTGAGTTTGATTTGATTTAGTGTTCATCAGAACTGAGGCAGTTGGTTAGTTTCATTTTGGCTTAAGAAGAACAATGTGTTCTTTTCATTATGTTACATTGTAGCCACGAAAACCCAATTGTGGCATTTAAAAACATAACAATTTGCACAAATACAATCAAAACTACACTTGTTATTTTTAAAACTGTCAATTTGTCATTTTTACTGGACTACAGCAGATTTAAGTGGTCATACTTTAAACATATAACACGTGTTGGCTTTTCAGGAATTCAACAAAAACTAGAGAGATGGGGAATTCCTGCCTTTCAGTACAAAACATTTCAGTGTCACAAATCTGGTTGGCAAGATTAAGCTTTAATCCAGTATAAGAACGGGCTCACTGCCGAGCAACATGAGGGAAAAAGAAGTTGCCTCATGGTTGACATCTGCCTCTGTTTGCTTGCCTGGTAAATATTATTACAGATTGTGAAGGAGTTAACAGAAGCCTCTCTTGGCTGCCTGGGCAGCTTGTGTTTGCCAAAAAAGGCTTTTTTTCTTCTTCTCCTTTTGACGCAGTAACGTAAGGCGTTGAGATGATACAGCGCAACCAGCTACCGTGTTAATGGAGGGAGAAAACAATGCAGCTATGGGGGTGAAAGAAGGAAGAGAATGAGGGTTGGATGAAAATACGTCATTCAGTATAGCTGGGGTTAAAATTAAGAAACTTCTTGTTCTCAGTGAAGCTGCTGATGTATTTATGGAAGGCAGGACTGACATGTGCCTCAATCTTCCTGCTCTGTCTTTTCTCATGGCTGAGGATCTTCTTTTTCTTTTGGCTTTTCCCTCTTCAGGGGTCGCCACAGCGAGTCATCCTCCTCCACCTCACTCTGTCCTCTGCATCCTCTGTCCTCACTCCAACTACCTTCATGTCCTCTCTAACTGCATCCATATATCTCCTCTTTGTCTTTTTCCTGGCAGCTGCATTTCTAACATCCTTCTACCAATATACCCACTGTCCCTCCTCTGGACATGTCCAAACCATCTCAGTCTGGCCTCCCTAACTTTATCTCCCAGTTGTTCAACATGTGCTGTACCTCTGATGATCTCATTCCTGATCTTATCCATCCTTGTCACTCCTAAGGAGAACCTCAGCATCTTCATTTCTGCCACTTCCAGTTCTGTCTCCTGTCTTTTTGTCCATGTCTCTGTCTCCAGACCATACAACATAGCTGGTCTCACCACTGTCTTGTAAACTTTTCCTTTGACCTTTGCTGACACCTTTTTGTCACAAATCACTCCTGAAACTTTTCTCCATCCACTCCATCCTGCCTGGACTCTCTTCTTCACCTCTTTACCACATTCCCCATTTTCCTGGACAGTGGACCCCAAGTACTTGAAGTCCTGCACCTTTGTGACCTCTGCTCCTTGTAGCCTCACTGTTCCACTGGCCTCCCTCTCATTCACACACATGTACTCTGTCTTACTACGGCTGACTTTCATTCCTCTTCTTTCAAGTGAATACCTCCACCTCTCCAAGTTCTCTTCCACCTGTTCCCTGTTCTCACCACAGATCACAATGTCATCTGCAAACATCATAGTCCACAGGGATCCCTGCCTGACCTCATCTGTGGTGGGGCGGCTGTGGTTGAGGGGTTAGAGCAGTTGTCCTCCAGTGCAAGAGATGGGGGTTCGAATCCACCAGCAGTCATATGTCAAAGTGTCTCAGGGCAAGACACTGAACCCCTCGATGCCTCCAATGTGTGTCCCATAGGTGTATGAATGTGATCTCAAAGCACTGATTAGTCTTTTTAGAATGATTTGTTCAATTGGCTTTGTAGAGATCTAGTAGAGTGCTGTATAAATGGGTAAATGAAGACACAGATTGTAGTGTAAAGTGCTTTGAGTATCTCAATAAGATAGAAAGGTGCTATATAAGTAAAGTCCATCTATTAGTCAGTCCATCACCAGTGCAAACAAGAAGGGGCTCAGAGCAGATCCTCCCACCTCCATCTTGAAGCTATCTGTCACTCCTACAGCACATCTCACCACTGTCCTGCTGTCCTCATACATGTCCTGTACCAGTCTAACATACTTTTCTGCCACTCCAGATTTCCTCATGCAATACCACACCTCCTCCCTCGACACAATGTTCTTAAAAAAAACCCATCTTTTATGAAAATAAAACTTGCCAATGCTGTTTTGTGTAATAAGAATCATAGCATATAGCTCTTTTATCCTCAGAGGACAAAAAAAAAAGATGAAAAGAGCATGTTGGCTCAGACGCAAAACACTTATTTTTTATTAAGTGACACATCCAACCCGGGTGAGTCTTATTTACAGACTTTAGTGTTTCTCTGGTGCGTACCAGTGCATCTCTGCTCGTTTTCTCATTAGCGAAGATAACAGGGAACCAACCTTTAAAGCCAGCTCTCCGTGAAAACCCCCCAATTATGTGACGGAGGAGGAGCGCATCAAAATGCAAGAGAAGACGGCTTTCTTGGGAACGTTTCACAGCTGGGGGTAAAGCGACAGAAAGCTATAAATGGCAGATAAATAGGAGCTTCTGTAATTCAAGAAGCGGAGCGGGAGAAAAGATCTTGGTGAGGGGAAAGGGGATTCAATTACCGTTTTGGTTTTTGTGTCATCAGAGTTCAGGCTGGGTTATTGAATTTCACAGAAAAGCTTTGGTTTAGTGTGAATCCAAATGTTCCACATGAATGATGAAGGGTGCAACATAAAAGTCAACATGTCTGTTTACAGGAACACGTCAATAGAGGTAATATCCTAAAGAAATGAGTAATGCTTAACTCATTTCTTCCCGTTTCTACCTTTCTGATGCTGCAGGGAGCTCTTGAACTCAACAAACGAGCATAAAGTCTCTGGTGATGCTTTTCACCTGCCTCCAAAGAAAACTTGTTGTTTTGGAAACCGTTATTATCCTTTTTTTTTTCTTCGGACTACAAGGTGCACTTAAAATCCTTAAATTTTCTCAAAATCTGACAGTGAGCCTTATAATCAGGTGTACCTTATGTATTAGGTCTCTCTTGTAAATGAGTCCCTGAGGTTCAATGGAACTGACATATATAAATAAAGGTTGAATGGAATTTTTTTAAACTCTGATTGTGCTTACTGACCTCAAACCAAATTTATGTGGTTATTGTGAATGAGCTGAATAAAGTTAGACTTATGTGACTGTTTTGTTACACTTAGTGCACCTTATAAACCAATGTACCTTATGTATGAAAACAGACCCGTTCATTAATATTGCTCCTTATAATCCGGTGCGCCTTATTGTCCAAAAAATATGGTACAAACTTGTTATTACACTGCTAAGCACAGCATGCAAAAACACATGCAGACATATGAAGCACATGCACGGGTGAGTTTCATGACCAAATTTCATATCTGAGTCACATGTATGTGCATGTGAACTACACAAACTAGACCTCAGGGAACAGATGGAAGATTAGCTCTTTGCATATTATATTACTCTTTAAAAGCACTTTCATGTTGCTGCATCTCTGCAAATATCCACCATGACAAATAGCACAAGTCCATTCTCTGTTTGCAAAATAACAGGATATGAAAATGTGCACTAATATTGAAGTGATGCTTCAATAAACTCTATAAATGCTCCTGCGGCAGGAGTGTTCTGTTAAAATTCAGTGGGGCCTGCCTAATGAAAGGTTTCTCAAGCAACGGTTCAGAACACAGTACACCAAGAAGAACCTGCAAATGTGTTTTAAAAATGCATCAATTTATCAACTTATATGAAATCAAGATTGACTGATGCAAATTGATCTTCCTTTTGATTGATCCAAACCAAGATCCTTTTACATTAGTGTTTTCCCATTAGACTTTCCATTATCAGTGTTTCTCCAGTTTCCTTTTATGTACGTTCACATATTTGTGTTCTACTGTTTTGTCCTTGCTGCAGCTACAGCTTGCTCTCTGGTGGAAACTGGCTCGTGATGATGTCGACGTTGAAGACTCTTTCTTGTTTAGCGTGCTTTCTTCTGTTTGCCGATTGTAGCTCTGCACTGGTTCAACCCTCCCCACACCCGTTTGTTTCCCTCCTACTTTAAAAACACAAACATAAATGTTGTTTTTCTCGATTCGTGCAAGGTGTGTGTACACCGCCACATAAACGGACTGCATATTATTATCCATCCATCCATTGTCTTGATCCGCTTCTTACTTTTTGGGTCCCGTGTGCCCATGTCCAGTGGTCGCTGTACGAGAAGCGGGGGACACTCAGGACAGGTCTCCAGTCCATCACATGGACACTTAAAGACAAACAACCAGGATTCGAGACAGGACTGGGATTCAAACCTTCTTGCTGAGAGGCGGCAGCTCTATCTACTGAGCCATCGATTATTATTACTGCTACTACCAGGGCTTTAACTAAATTATACACATCTGAAATCCTTTTTTCCACCTGGCCTATAAGCCTATAATATTGCATTTCTGTTTTATTTTTAAACCTCGCTTTATTCTTAAAAAATGGCGGCTTACATTCCCAGATGTGCTATTTGAGATGATCGTCTCTCTCTCTTTCTCCATTAGTGCTGCTCATAAGCTCAAGTCACTGCATCACCTGCTGTCTTCCCTTGCAACGTTAGCATATGTTTATATTTTTATCCCCCCCATGGCTCACACCTATTAACGTTCTTAGATTCCTCATAAAGCTTGTTATTCTCCTCCATCCATCTTATAGGGAGGCACCTTGCTGTGTGTTCCTCCGTCCTGTCTTAGCCTCTCCGTACTGGCTGTAGTTAGAAAGATGGAGCTCTCTATGCCGTCTCCTTGAAACTGTGTCCCTTACTGCTAGTTAAAGTCATCATGCCTGCTCCCTCCTCT
>JBBPBX010021241.1:8148-21385 GCA_038048925.1 Garcialebias charrua
ACCCGGAGGAAACCCACGCATGCACGGGGAGAACATGCAAACTCCACCCAGAAAGGCCCCGGACCGGGATTTGAACCGGCAACCTTCTCGCTGAGAGGCAGCAGCTCTACCAGTTGTGCCACCGTGCTGCACATAAGTGCAATACAAACATTTACTGTATATTTAAATATGCATGTATATGATACATACATGTACACATACTCACATTACATACATACATGGTTACACAATACATATATACATCTACATAACATCCCCATAAGCTTTTATAATTTCACATTTTAAGGCTCTTTGAAAACTCACCAAAAAAGCACATAATTTGAGATCATCATTCAGGTCATTCCACAGTTTCACGCAGATAACTGAAATACATCTAGATTTTACTTTACTGTTCTCTTTACCTTGTTCAAATATTAACAAACCTCGTAAATTATAATTACTCTCTCTTAACTTAAATAATTTATGAATTCCAGAGGGAAGACTTTTATTAAGTGCTTTATACATTATTTCCAGTATTATTTTTATAAAAACAATGTCATTACATTTTAAAGTATTATATTTAATAAAAAGTTTATTAGTTTGTTCTCAATATCCCACTTTATTATTAAGCCTAATTGCTTTTTTTGTAACTTTATTAACACGTCAATAGTAGTTTTATTTGCATTTGCCTGTATTTCTGAGCAATATGACAAGTAGGACATAATCAAGGAAGAGTATATAATATGCAAGCCTTTTACAATTTTTTAAAATATTTTATTTTAAACAATATTCCAATAGTTCCAATCCCTTAATTAAATGTTTTCTACGACTTAAAAAGCAATAGAGTCACAATTTTGAATCAATATTTTAGTAAGAGGCAGTAGGTAAATGAGTAATTTGATGAGTAATAGGCGAAAATAGGCATTGACATGCTGAAAACACTGACATGTCAGTACTACATGTCCCCCACAACAAGTAAATATCCCTTAAATAAATGTTTTCTATGATTTAATTAGGCGAAAATAGGCATTGACATGCTGAAAACACTGACATGTCAGTACTACATGTCCCCCACAACAAGTAAATATCCCTTAAATAAATGTTTTCTATGATTTAATTAGGCGAAAATAGGCATTGACATGCTGAAAACACTGACATGTCAGTACTACATGTCCCCCACAACAAGTAAATATCCCTTAAATAAATGTTTTCTATGATTTAATTAGGCGAAAATAGGCATTGACATGCTGAAAACACTGACATGTCAGTACTACATGTCCCCCACAACAAGTAAATATCCCTTAAATAAATGTTTTCTATGATTTAATTAGGCGAAAATAGGCATTGACATGCTGAAAACACTGACATGTCAGTACTACATGTCCCCCACAACAAGTAAATATCCCTTAAATAAATGTTTTCTATGATTTAAAAAGCAATACAGTCACAATTTTGAATCAATATTTTAATAAGAGGCAGTATAAATTAGTAATTAGGCGAAAATAGGCATTGACATGCTGCGAAAATAGGCAGTGACATGCTGCGAAAATAGGCATTGACATGCTGCGAAAATAGGCATTGACATGCTGCGAAAATAGGCATTGACATGCTGCGAAAATAGGCATTGACATGCTGAAAACACTGACATGTCAGTAAAAATAGGCATTGACATGCTGAAAACACTGCCATCTAGTGGCACACAAAACTGTGGCATGTCACAAAAACAGTGGCATGTCACAGGAAGAGTGACATGTCACAGGAAGTGTAAGTACGACATGCCGGTGCCACGAATTGAGCTCGGCCTTGCTGGAATATGAGCAGAGCCTCCGTTTGCTATCTGCTGCGTCTCCCATAAATACAGCACCCCTGGGTCCTAGAGGCAGCCGGTTTGAGTAGGACAACATAGGAACTGACTAAAACACAGCGCCTCTATAGCGGACATTCATTCAACCTTTATTTAGTCAGGTAAATCTTTTGAACCTCATGGGCTCATTTACGAAAGCGACCTGCTAAAACTAAAGAACAATGAACAGCAATGGTAGAATTTCCTTAAACAATAAACAATAAACAAACAAACAATAAACAATAGAAAACAAAAGAGAGAAAAAAAAAGAGAAAAAAAAAATATATATTTTTTAACAAAGTATCAAAAAACTAGCAAAACATTATAAGGTATATGTATAAAATCAAAGACAGGAACAAATCTGCATTGGTTTTTGCCAGGATTCCAACAGATTCTGAAAACCATTTAGAGAAGTCAAGTACTGTATAGGACAACATAGGAACTGCAGATTTTTAAGAAAATAGCGTATATTCTTTTTTTTAATAATTCAGATTCATCTGCGGGCCGACTAAAACCCCCTGGCGGGCCGGAAGCGGCCCGCGGGCCGCGTCTTTGACACCCCTGATCTTATCGATTGTAAGGCCCTGCAGGTTCGCTTTGCACAAATTGAAGCATCCGGGACAACTGTTAAATATAACGTAAAAATTTGTTAACCATTAGCGTAACACATCTTAAACACCCTTAAAAGTCAATATTCATTTGAGTAATTCATGAAAATTGGGCTGCTAAACCACCACAACTTCTTTCACCCCAACTAAAGAAACAACCCCCCCCCCAAAAAAAAAAAAAAAAACTTTAAACCCCAAAAACACGGAATTACTCCACACACAAACAAACAAATAGACCTCCTCCCCGTGTCGGGGAGGACGTCCTGCCCCAAGTGGAGGAGTTTAAGTATCTCGGGATCTTGTTCACGAATGAGGGAAAAGATCTGGATACAAGCGGCTGAAATGAGTTTTCTCCGCAGGGTGGCTGGACTCTCCCTTAGAGATAGGGTGAGAAGCTCAGTCATCCGGGAGGGACTCGGAGTAGAGCCGCTGCTTCTCCACATCGAGAGGAGCCAGTTGAGGTGGCTCGGGCATCTGGTTAGGATGCCTCCTGGACGCCTCCCTGGTGAGGTGTTCCGGGCATGTCCCACCGGGAGGAGACCCAGAGGAAGACCCAGGACACGCTGGAGGGACTATGTTTCTCGGCTGGCCTGGGAACGCCTTGGGATTCCCCCGGAGGAGCTGCTCCAAGTGGCTGGGGAGAGGGAAGTCTGGGCCTCCCTACTTAGGCTGCTACCCCCGCGACCCGACCCCGGATAAGCGGAAGAAAGATGGATGGATGGATCAATCAATCAATCAATCACCTTTATTTAACCAGGTAGAGCCCGTTGAGACCGAGATCTCTTTTACAAGGGTGACCTGGTCAAGTGGTCAGCAGCACACGTCACATTGGCAATAGGCATTTGCACTTATCAAAAAGAAAATAAAGAAAACTACAATCACAGTAAACAGATGTTGACAGTTCAAAACCAACAGGATATGACAGATTTCTATATACATTATATACAAAACAAGCAGACAGACCTCGGTTGGGTAAATAAAGTTAAAAAAATCAACAATGACATGTATATTGGATAAGTAATGGTTAGAAACATCTGCAATGGTCAAGTTTCTTGATGACATTTTCTACTACGGTTGACATAAAGGATCCAGGAGAGATGAATGTTGATAGTTTCAGATCTTTCTGTAAGTTGTTCCAGGCTGAGGGGACGGCGAAGCTGAATGCTCTTTTTCCTAGTTCAGTTCTGACAGGAGGAACTGACAGGAGGACTAAATCGTTAGAGCGCAGGGAGTAATGACTGTGTGATGTTTGTATTAAGGAGGTGAGGTATGACGGGACTAGGTTTAGGAGGGTCTTGTAGATGAAGGATATCCAGTGAGTGTATCTGCGAGTGCTGAGAGATGACCAGCCAGATTTTACGTAAAGCTCACAGTGATGAGTGCGATAACTGGAGTCAGTAATGAACCGAAGGGCACCGTGGTAAATGGAGTCTAAGGACTGTAGGTATTTTGATGCAGCACTCATGTACAGCACATCACCATAATCTAGTATTGGCATGAATGTTGCAGCTACTAATGTTCTCCTGGCTTTGCATGAGAAGCAGGATTTGTTTCTGAAGAAGAAACCTAGCTTCAGTTTGAGTTTAGTGGCCATTTTGGAGATGTGGGTTTTAAAAGACAGTTCAGTGTCAATGTTGAAACCTAGATATTTGTAGGTGGAGACCATTTCTATTTGTTTTCCCTCTTGGGTTCCAATTTGAGGTGGGTTCTCTGGTTGCTGCTTTCTGTTGGCAAGAACCATGAACTTGCTTTTGTCGGCATTTAGGACCAGTCTAAGTTTTTGCAGCCGTGACTGAATAATATTAAAAGCATCCTGAAGAGAGGTGAAAGCTTGGCTTGGATGGATGGAAGTATTTTTAAAATCAAGTACTTATTTACTTCTACTTAAGTAAAAACATTAATATGGTACTTCTACGTTTACTAGAGTACATTTTTGTCTGTTTATTTGTACTTTTACTTAAGTACAGTGTTTGAGTACTTTCTCCACCACTGTTAATGACTGATTACAATCCAGCTTATGTTAGGACGTAAATAACACGAAGCGCGCACCCATTTCCGCCTTTCCGCGCGACCTGAATGTCATTAAAATATAACTAATATTGTCTAACTCTTGCGCGCAGCCAGGGTTTTAAAATATAACTAATAATCTCTAACTTCTACGTGCAGCTAGAATGTTAAGAGGAGTGTTTGCTATATAGGTAAAGTGGACACCTAAAAATCCAGTCCGCCGCTGTAGCTCAAAGAGATCGTCACTGCTCTTACACTCTTTTATCTTGACCCGAGGAAGCGGGTTCGCTTCCCACCTGGTACAAAGTAATTTTACTTTTTTTTTTATTGGAGTAAATAAAAAGGAGTTTGTTTGGTTAACACAACTCCTTTTTATTTACTCCAATAAAAAAAAGTAAAATTACTTTGTACCAGGTGGGAAGCGAACCCGCTTCCTCGGGTCAAGATAAAAGAGTGTAAGAGCAGTGACGATCTCTCTGAGCTACAGCGGCGGACTGGATTTTTAGGTGTCCACTTTACCTATATAGCAAACACTCCTCTTAACATTCTAGCTGCACGTAGAAGTTAGAGATTATTAGTTATATTTTAAAACCCTGGCTGCGCGCAAGAGTTAGACAATATTAGTTATATTTTAATGACATTCAGGTCGCGCGGAAAGGCGGAAATGGGTGCGCGCTTCGTGTTATTTACGTTCTAACATAAGCTGATACATAAGCTGATTTGTAATCAGTTATTAACAAAAATTAAACTCAGAAAAACTAATATATATATTCAGCTAACAAATATTTTTTTAGGGGTGTCCTCTCTTAAAACACTGTAAGCGCGCACACAAGAACACTCCACCCACGTCAAGTGAACACCCCACCCACTTCAAGAGAACACCCCACCCACTTCAAGAGAACACCCCACCCACTTCAAGGCTTGCTCTCCGGACAGTGCCTAATGAACGGAGGCGGGCCAGGGCTGGCTCTGGGCCAACAAGAGATGAGCCGGACTGGGGAGGGCCGTGCAATGCGAAAACGGCTTCTGAGTCCTCTGCTGGCTGCTGCCCATAGCGTCCGTAGCGGCCGAAACTGGTACTGCACCATTTTTTGCCCAAAATGAAAAACGAAGAATCAGAGCGAAAAATGGGTCTAAAAATATGGGGAAAAAACCCATAAATAATACTCTTCGGTGTTTAATACGCAGGACATTCAAATGAGCAAAAATACAGCGTATAATACACCGGTTTTTACGGTACTTGCTGAATGTAATACCTAATGCAATGGTCTACAATATCAAGTATGCATATTGTATGTATATTTTCTGTAATACATTGATAGTGTTGAGCCATTTTATTGAACAATGCTGCAGATAATACATGTTTTTATTGTGTTTACTCTGTGACACTGTTCACACTTGGACTTGTGATTCTGTGCATCAGAATTTCAGGGATGACATGCAGAGTTAAATGGCATTAAGCAAAATAAGAAAGAGGAATGATTATACCTTTGAAAGTTTTTATTTAACACAAAACAAAACCAATGTGTCATTTTAACTGCAGTAAAAACATTTAAGTAAAAGTTGTCTGACAGAAAAAAGGAGCATTAGACAAATCTAACAAAGGAATATCTGATCATTGTAACTCCAGGTTGTCTTCAACTCTAGTTAAAATACTGTCTAGTCAACCTTGTAATGTGTCAATAGTGAACAATATTTTAACTTCCTTACACCATTTTCAAAACTTGGACCAGAGTGTCGAGACATTTGGAAACATCTCCTGTCTCCTGTCCTAACATGAACTGACACATTTTAATATTGCAGCAAGAATTTCTTGTTAAAGTTCAGAAGAAGTTGGTTTTCAAAGTTTTTCTAGTCCAGTCTGGCTCTTTTGGGAGAGAGAATCTGTCCTGCTGTACTGAACAGTCTTTCAATAGTCTTTCAATAAGGTCATGGGTGGTGTGTATCTTCTGGCTGACTCTCTGTGGTGGAATCCATTTTGGGTGTGTTAGTGGTGCTGTGGGTGCTCCCAGCTCAATGACTTATACTGTAATATACTGTACTTCACTGGTCCAGCTCTTCTTGCAGGCGGGTCTATGTTACCTGTCCACTTTGCAGTGATTCAATGGACCAACTCTCTCGATATCAGTTACTTTCAATCTAACAACAAATCAAAAAACTGCAACGTGAATGTAACTTGTAACTAGGGGTGTAACGATACACAAAACTCTCGAGACGAGACGAGACAAATTACAGAGTTCGCGAGAACGAGACGAGATTTTAATGATTAGTTCAAGAAAACTTCAAAGATCGGTTTTATGCCGCAAAAAGGCTTTTATTCTGTTTTAACATGTATTACAAACTCAACTGATGTCTTCATTTTACTGATTGAATCTCCTTAGACGTTCAACTTTGTTTAAAAAAATAGATATTCACGCAGGACTTTCCAAAAATTGAACATAAATATCCGCATCAGCACTGAATCTGCAGCCGTCACTCACCAGTGTTGCCAGATTGGGCGGTTCACCGCGATTTTCCTTCTGACTTTTGCGGGTAAAGAGTGCTTTGGGTGGGTGGGACTCTATCTGGCAACACCGGTCACACCGGTGTTTACACGCGTGTCTTTACATTCGGGGCAGCGTCGGCAGCGCCGGGACCCTCCATCAATGTAGAGGCGTCTGCGGCACCGGGACCCTCCATCAGTAGTTGGGGCGTCTTCTATAGCAACTTCATCCGGCGAAGCCATGCTGTCCGTGACGCTGACTTGCTAGGGGCTCTGCTAGCATTAATAATAATAATAATAATAATAATGAATTCCATTTATAATGCACTTTTCATTAATAAAAATCTCAAAGTGCTACAAAGTGTAACAAAGCAAAGATCAAAATAAAACAAGTGATAAAATCAAATAAAATCAATAATAATATCGACTAAGATCAAAGATAAAATCATGTGGATGCAGATTAGGCTTGCTTAAAAAATAAATAAAATAAAACAAGTGATAAAATCAAGTAAAATCAATAATGATATCAGCTAAGATCAAAGATAAAATCATGTGGAGGCAGAATAGGCTTGCTTAAAAAGAAAGGTCTTTATGCTGCTTTTAAAGTCAACCAGTGACTGTGGAGCTCTCAGGTCGTCAGGGAGGGAGTTCCACAGGCGGGGGGCAGCCACACAGAATGCTCGGTCTCCCATGGTCCTCAATTTGGTCCGAGGAATATGAAGGAAATTACTGTTCTGTGATCGTAGAGACCGGGTGGATGAATATGGTGCAAGAATGTCCTTTAGATAGTCAGGTGAAGTGCCGTGCAAGCATTGATGGGTAATGAGAGCAGTTTTGTACTGAATAGGCTATATGCCACGGACTTCCGTTATAGCACTTCCGCATTCATTGGACAGACGGCGCACTTCCGGTTCACAGCCACAGGATGGCGATCTTTACACAATCTCTGCAGGACTTGCCGACAGTCAAGGATGTGTACCGAATTATTCAGACCTTGTCTAAAGCGCACATCTAAGAAAGACAAAGGATTAAAGCTTTATGTGTCCAACTACATAAATAACTCTGAAGGTAAGTCTGTATTTGTTTTCAGTTCACCAAACTGCATCATGTAGGCTAACACAGCTAACATAGTTAACCCTTGCTAAATTGTTGAGTAAACGTGTTTTGTCTGTACATTTCTGATTTAACACAAATGTTAGTTTCAAACAAGGAGGCAGGAGAAGTCAGGGCTGAGTGTTTACAGTCCATGAGGAGCAGCCAGAAGCCCCACTGTTTGAGTCAAAGCCACCTGACAGTTCAGTTTCAAACAAGGAGGCAGGAGATTTAGACCAGATTTAGAAACACATCCATCCATCCATCCATCCATCCATCTTCTTCCGCTTATCCGGGGTCGGGTCGCGGGGGTAGCAGCCTAAGTAGGGAGGCCCAGACTTCCCTCTCCCCAGCCACTTGGAGCAGTTCCTCCGGGGGAATCCCAAGGCGTTCCCAGGCCAGCCGAGAAACATAGTCCCTCCAGCGCGTCCTGGGTCTTCCTCTGGGTCTCCTCCCGGTGGGACGTGCCCGGAACACCTCACCAGGGAGGCGTCCAGGAGGCATCCTAACCAGATGCCCGAGCCACCTCAACTGGCTCCTCTCGATGTGGAGAAGCAGCGGCTCTACTCCGAGTCCCTCCCGGATGACTGAGCTTCTCACCCTATCTCTAAGGGAGAGTCCAGCCACCCTGCGGAGAAAACTCATTTCAGCCGCTTGTATCCGAGATCTTGTTCTTTCGGTCATAACCCAAAGCTCATGACCATAGATGAGGGTGGGAACGTAGATCGATCGGTAAATTGAGAGCTTTGCCTTTTGACTCAGCTCTCTCTTCACCACGACAGACCGGTACAGCGCCCGCTTCACTGCGGACGCTGCACCTATCCGCCTATCGATCTCACGCTCCAGTTTTCCCTCATTCGTGAACAAGATCCCGAGATACTTAAACTCCTCCACTTGGGGCAGGACCTCCTCCCCGACCCGGAGAGGGCATGCTACCCTTTTCCGGCTCAAGACCATGGCCTCGGATTTGGAGGAACTGATCCTCATCCCGGCCGCATCACACTTGGCTGCAAACCGAGAATTTAGAAACACAAGTTATTTTAATTTAATTATTTTAATTCAAGTTTGTGTACAAAACTTGAGTTGAAGTTAAATATCAGACAATATAAACTCTTTATATTCAACACATGTCTGCTATATGGTTTTGTGAATCTCACTGTTTATAGCAGCTCTTAATAAGAGATGTTTTCTTTCACTGGACAGGACACCGTAGTGATGATGATGAGGAGGGAGCCAGCTGGTCCAGCCTGGATGTTTGTGAGCTGAGATCGGATCCAAACACTCTCCACTGATGACGAAGGACATGTGATCCATGTGGATGGTTGAACAGAAGAGCTGCTTCATCACTTACCTTTGTCTGACTGATTAATGTTTTTAAATCTCCATTAGCTGTCGAGGAAGCTGTGACTTAAAGTCAGAAGCTGTAATGCTATAAACTGTTTAAATCTTGTGCCTCAAACGTTTTCTACAGTAATGTAACATCATCATCAAATTTGTTTTTAATAAACTGGCTAAAATAAACTGAACTCTAAGCCTGTCTTAAATCAACATACACATTTTTTTTGGGTGATAATAAGAAGACAAAGTCAGAATGTTTTGAACATTTTATTTTCTTACAAGTAGTAAGTAGTGTGACTGTAGTGTCAGGGTACAGTAGTCTACAGTAGGTAGATTTTTATGCATCTGCTCTTCAGGTACTGTATCGGGTCCTAATTGAGCCGAGTACTGTCAATAAAAAGTTGCAGTGATGATCCGCCTGGCCCTGACCGTGGACTGATGGACACCGTACCGGTCAGCAAGGTCCCGTTGCTTTGATCCACTCATTTCACCCAACTTGAACTTGATGGGGAGTTCCTCTCGTCTCATTCTTGGTGAACACTGACCATGGATGGCAGAGCAGTCACATCAGGAGGTCAGATGATGCAAACCTGAAAAAACAAAAAAGTGTTCATATTTACCTTCATAATAATAATAATAATAACTTTTATTTATAACGCACTTTACATCAAACAGATCTCAAAGTGCTACAATGAAAAATAAAATCAAGATAAAAATCAATCATAAATGC
Source organism: Garcialebias charrua (assembly GCA_038048925.1). NCBI lineage: Eukaryota > Metazoa > Chordata > Actinopteri > Cyprinodontiformes > Rivulidae > Garcialebias > Garcialebias charrua. Next base: position 18,228 of record JBBPBX010021241.1, read on the forward strand.
AACAAAGAAAAGGAACAACCAAGAGGATGGAGCCTCACAGATGATTGCATCAAAAATTTAAAATTCACAAAATGCAGATAAAATACTCAAAAAACTGGGTGCAATAAAAAACAAAAGCACAATTAATTATTTAAAAAACTGGATAAAAAGAAAGGTTTTAAGACTTTTTTTAAAACATGTCACGGTCTGTGGGGCCCTCAGATATGAGGGCAGGGCGTTCCACAGCCGAGGGGCAGCGCAGGAGAAAGCCCGGTCTCCCATTGTGCGAGACCGAGACCTGGGAGTGAGAAGAAGATGGGTGTTGGAAGAGCGGAGAGTGCGGGAAGGACAGTGAGGAGTGAGAAGTTCTTTTAAATAGGATGGTGCATTACCGTACAGGCACTGGAAGGTGAGCAGATAAATTTTGTACGTGATCCGGGCAGAAACAGGAAGCCAGTGTAGTGAACGCAGTACAGGAGTGATGTGTTCATACTTACGCACTCTCATCAGGACCCTGGCAGCGCTGTTTTGGACATACTGTAGTTTTTGTATGTTCTTGCCAGGAATCCCGAAGAGAAGTGCATTGCAGTAATCCAGTCTGGAGGAGACAAAGGCATGGACGAGCTTTTCTGCATCAGTGAGGGACAGTGTAGACCGAAGCTTTGCAATATTTCGAAGATGAAAAAAAGAAGTTTTACAGATATGCTTTATATGGCTTTCAAAGGTGAGTTGTGGATCAAAAATAACACCAAGATTGGTGACTGTATTGGAAAGAGAGATGTTCTGGCCAGAAAAAGTGATACTGAGGATTTTTTGTTGTTGAATTTGATGTGATGTACCAATTTGAATTATCATAACGTAAAAAACCAAACGGAGAACTCTTTATGAGAGTTATGCTTTAAAATAAATAATTACATCTCAGGAAATAAAAGTTTTATTGAAGTGAAACAGTTCTGGTTTCATATTAAAGGAAACAGCAGAGAATATTTCAGAGGTGTAACAGCCCTGAAGTTACTAGGAGTTTACAAACATATTTACAGATTAGAAAACTGTTAAAATCTGAATATTATTTTAAAAGTATGTAGTTACAAACTTTTATTAAATCACTCATGACTCCAACATTAAATCTACAAGTGCAGGATGTGGAGTCGAGTCATATTCATGTTTCTTACTGAGCTGCAGCTGCTGTGTTCTCCTCGCTGTCCTCTCTGCTGCTTCTCCCAAAAGCCCCGGTCATGGAAGGGATAATTATTCCACTGGAACAATGCAGGTACAGCTCATTTTTAACCACTGTTTGATGCTGGCTCTTGAATATTCTGAGGTTTAAAACGCCAGCTACAACCGAGTGTTAGCTTTAAGGCTAACTCGGTTAGCCACGAACTCTGGCATTAAAATATAAAAAACTAAGCGCTCTATTGTCCCTGCTATTCACTGGACACAACGGCACACAACAAATCTCTCTTGTTGAACCAGTAGCTCGCAGATAATTTACCATTTGTGTCTTTTACATGGTCTAGTTCTAGAAGCTACCGCTAAAAACAACTGCTGTCGACCAGAACCGGAAGTGCAGCGTACGACCAATATTTTAACGGAAGTACGTCACCACTACCCGTGGCATATAGCCTATTCTGTAGGTGACAGGAAGCCAGTGGAAGTTATGGAGAATGGGTGTAATATGTTCAAATTTACGAACTCTCAACAGAATCCTTGCTGCACTGTTTTGAATGTATTGAAGTTTCTGAAGGTTTTTGCCAGGGATTCCAATAAACAGGGAGTTGCAGTAGTCGAGCCTGGAGGAGACAAAGGCATGGACGAGTTTCTCAGCATCAGGAAAAGTCAGAGATGGGCGAAGTCTGGAGATGTTTCGAAGATGGAAGAAGCAGGTTTTAAACAGATGCTTAATGTGATTTTCAAATGTAAGATGAGAGTCCATTTTTATTCCAAGATTTGTAACAGAGGTGGAGAGGGGGATGTCTTGACCAGAGAAGGAGATTGTTGTTAAAGTTGATGTTTGTATCTGGTGAGGGGTGCCAATCAATATGGCCTCAGTCTTCGAGCAGTTTAATTGAAGAAAGTTCTGATTCATCCATGCCTTTATTTCCTCCAGGCAGGCAGAGAGAACAGTGAGTGAAGACGGAGGTAGGGATGATGATGATGTTCCAGTCCTGATGTAAAGCTGTGTGTCATCGCCATAGCAGTGAAAAGAAATGTTGAACTGATTAATAGCATTAGCGACTCGCGAGACAACATTACCTCTCAACGAGAGATATCGCGGGAGTTTAATATTGCGAGATCTCGTTACACCCCTACTTGTAACTCAACACATTATAGAAATTTAGTGTAGTAGAAAGTACAGATACTTCATGTAAAATGTAGTGGAGTAAAAGTAAAAGTACCCACATTTAATTCTACTTAAGTAAAGTACAGGTACATGAAAATCTACTTACCGTATTTTCTGGATTATAGGTCGCACCTGAATATAGGTCGCATTGTCCAGTTATTGCCAAAGATTGGAAAAATCCATATATAGGTCGCACCTGAATACAGTATAGGTCACACCTACGTCAAAATGTGGACCGTGTTTAGCTCTGCTGCAAATGTCTGCCACAGGAGCGCACAGCAAGGCTTTAAGAAGATTAACACTTAAAAACAATTATTTGTTTGATAAAAATTATAGCAAATATGTGTCTGGGCTGAACTTTTCTTTAATAAATGAATAATTTTAGCAGGATAAACACCTAAAAAATACATTTGTTAGCTGACATTATTGTAAGAGTGTGTGTCAGTTTAATTTTTGTTAATAAATGATTACAAATCAGCTTATTTTACAAAAAGCCATAAATAGGTCGCACCTGAATATAGGTCGCAGGGCATGTAAAAATGATAACAAGCTGCAACCTATATTCCGGAAAATACAGTAAGTACAATAACAAAGTATTTGTACTTAGTTACATCCCACCACTGTCTGCAAGAGATAAAGAGTTGGTACTCTGTGTCTTTTCTCTGTACTGGCTACAAAATCCTCTCCAAGGTACTAACAACCAGGATGAGAGAGGCAATGGAACAGGTCATCCACCAGGACCAGACTTATTGTGTGCTCAGCAGGTCCATGGTAGATATCTACCTGATTTGAGATGTTTTGGAAGACTCCAGTTCACTGGGTCTGAAAATAGCGTTGG
>JBBPBX010021241.1:26742-42555 GCA_038048925.1 Garcialebias charrua
CTTTCTGCTACCTTTCATTTTTTTATATTTTGTACATTATCATTTATGGGATTGTCTTGTATTGTTTCTTTTGTAAAAAAAAAAAAGAACAAATTTAATAAACATAAACTTATTTTTTTTATCTCTTTGTTTTATTACAAGTCTGGGACAGAGGTAGCTGCTCTCTTTGTCCACTTCAGGGACAGACATCCACCAGAGATCACCTGCAGCTAAGAAGTGTGTGATGACTGAACTGAACTGAACTCTGAACTGTTCCAGCACCTGTCCCACTTGGAGGAGCAGGTCCAAGAAGTTGTGAGTACAGTAATGAGGACAAATACAGCCACACTGCTGCTACTGGACAAAAACTTGATTAGTTAGATTGTAAACAGTCTGTTGCTGCTTATTGTTCTGACTGTTATTGTATTTATTAAGATTTTTATTATTGTTAATATAGTTTATTTATTGTAGAGTGCTGTTTATTTAAAATATCATCCAAATGGGTCACTTTTATTTATTACTACAATACAATACAAACATATTTTTGGCATATTTTCAAAATAAACATTTTGTAAGTCTTTATTTTTTTATTTATTTTTTTGTACCGAAAATAAACCAAAAATAAACCGAACCGAGCCCTCCTTGTAGTTGAACCGAACCGAAATGTGATTTTAGCGTACCGTTACACCCATTTTGTTTTAGGTTTCATTCATGCTCAACAGATCTTAAGCTTCATTTTATTTAGTTGTTTTAGGAAAATACACCTGCACTTTATATTTTGTGGTGGATTTTGTTGATCTATATTTTGTGTAGACTTTTTAGATCTAAATAGCGGATCTTTTTTTTTATATACTTGGAGACTGAATACTTTACTAAATAAAGTAATTTCAGTAAAATTACCCCTTGTTATTTTTTAAAAATTTATATAATACTGCAAAGCAACATGTTAAGTTAATTTTGTCAAATACATTTGATTTCTTTTTTTATATATCATGAAATTTATCGTTATCGTGATAATGCTCTGAAATATCACAATATAATTTTTGAGCCATATCGCCCACCCCTAACGTCGACACACTGAACGAGGTTACTGAGAGTTTTTCCACCCTATCTGCTGTGAGAGTGAACTGGGGAATGAGCACAGCCTTTGCTGTGTGGGACTGGTCTGAAGGGCTCCCAGTTTAGTACAAAAAAAAACCTGGTAAAATTTGAAAGAGAAAGTCAGGAGTAAATTAGAAAAATGGAAATGCTTGCACTCTCAAATGTCCTCCGGAGGCAGAGTACTAGTTTTAAACAATCTAGTTGCATCACAACTTTGGCACAAATGATCAGTTTTAGACCTCCACCTCCAGGCCTGTTAGTAAAGATACAGTCTGAGATGGTGGAGGTTTTTTTGAACGCTCGACATTGGGTGTCACAGTCAGTCCTGTTCTTACCTAGAGAGGAGGGGGGACAGGGCCATGTCCACCTGACCAGCAGAACAGCCACTTTTCAAATACAGTTCCTCCAGAAGTACCTGGCAGGACCTCCTGACACTGTGTGGCAGGACGTGACCAGCTGCATCCTCAGACGTGTGAGCGGGTTGGGGCTGGATGCTGCTTTGTTTCTAACCAATTTTGACCTTTTAAAATGAAAGGGGTTGCCCCAGTTTTATCAGTGTTTTTAAATCATATTCCTTTTTTAAACCGAACAGATCATAAACACATAATTTGGCTTTTAGAAGAACCATTAGTCTGTGGAGCAAGAATGAACGTCTGATAACACGTTGCCAGATCTGCCAGAGGCACTGTGTGGGTCTTCAACTTTTTATGTCCACTGACGTCATTTCTTTGTCTTTTGGTCCAGAACTCCCGCAGCATTTTGTCTGGAGACGTGAGGAGCTGGAGGTTCTCACTGAGCAGCAGCTCAGGAACCACAAGATGAACTCTGGATTGGACCAGAAGGAACTACAATCTCCAGCAGGAGATCATCAACCACAGAAAACAGAAGACCAAGAGGAACCCAAACATTTACTGCAGGAGGAGCAGGAGGAGTCTGAACCTACAGAGAAGGAACCAGAATCACAAGAGGAACTCTGCATCAGTCAGGATGAAGAGCAGTTTGTTGTGAAGCTGGCAAATGAGACCTTCATGGTGACTGTTGTCTGTGAGGAAAAAGATCACTGGGAACCAGAACCAAACTGGGAACCACTTCTTCAGAACTCTCCTGAAGCTGAGACCCAATATCAGGAAAAAAGCAGGACTGAAGATCCTGGATCTAGCAGAGAAGAGGAGCTGAAACAGAAAGTTAGAAGTCCTCAAACCAGAGAACATGGAGACGATGTGGACAGTCCAGAATTTAAGAGACACAAGAAAAGTCACACAGGTGAGAAACTGTTCACCTGTGAGATTTGTGGTAAATGTTTTTCTTGCAACAGTCAATTAACCTGATACTTGAGGGTCCACGTTGGTGAGAAGCTTTTCTCATGTCAGAGTTGTTCAACATAATTATTATCCATCCAATATCTTCATCTTGTTCCTGACTCAGGTCACAGAGGCAGCAGCTTAACCAAAGAGGTTCAGATATCTGGTTCCACAGCCACCTATTCCAGGAGGACTTAAAGGAGTCCTCTTCCTCTTACCATAGGTGAGGGTAGATATGTAGACAACTAGCTTTGCTTAGCAGCTCAGCTCCCTCTTCACAACAACAGACCGGAACAGAGAACACAATACTACAGTTGCTTCATCTGTTGGTCCCACGCTTCATTCTTCCCTCATTTCAAACACTTAAGGGCGAGGCATAGCTCCGCGCTAGCGCGAGCGCGAGGCCACGCGGCGCCACGCTGTGCGAGCTGCGCTTGCACAAGCCTTTGAACGCTCGCGCGAACGCGCCAAGCTCAAATTTTACGACCGCTCACACGCGCGCGGTGTCTCACAATAAACTGCCCTGGTGGCGGACTGTTTTGTGTGACACACAAATGAATTAAATTCCTCTTCTTCATCGCTGATCGGGCCTTTTCTTTTGTTTTTTTGCCAAAAGTCAAGTGATCGCTTGAAGCGGTCACCATTCACTTCCTCCTCCGATGAGGAGGAATGAATGAACTTGTCACGAGTGAACTAAACTCATGTCCAACGTGGATGCGCAGGTTCTAAACATTTCCTGGTGTGCTTGTCTGCTGTGTGGGTTGAAGGACCAGCGCTCCCTGTTTTAATTTTAATTTTTAGGACTTTTTTATTAACATATAAACACAGAACAAAGCTGCACAGCCCTCTGCATTCTTCTCAGACCCGACCTGTCAATCAAATCAGTAGGCTGTCAGCAAACGACCAATCAGCGACCTCAATTTGTCCCGTAGCTAAACGCTCCGGCCTGCTTCTGCTCAAATGACATCAAGTATTTGGAGCGAAAACGTTGGAGCCACACGCTGCTTCACGCTGTGCTCTGCTGTGAACACCCCACGCGCAGCACAGGCGCGTGGCGTGGCGCTCGGTCCAGCGCGGAGCTTTGCCTCGCCCTTTAGCCAGTGTTTCATGGCTGGCACAGAATTCACAAAATTTCTCTTGACATTGAGGTTTGACCTTTGACCAGACTTTCTTATCCAACTTTTCTGAATTACTTACTGGAGAGACTAAAGGCTGGTTTATACTTCTTGTCTCACGTCTTTTACCCCCCGTTGAGTGAAAAAAAGTTGCGCAACTTCCGTCTGCACTCCCGCTGCGATCCCCCGGTGACAGCTCATCTTGTACATGGCCCCCAAGCAGAACTCCGAGACGCGGACGATGCGGCTCGCAGCGTGTGATTGGTTCAAAGTTTGTGGGCGTTTTTTGTTTGGATGTCCATATATGGTGTATGACACCACTACACGCTACCCGCTACTCTTTTAGAAGCAGTTTTTTTTTCTTTACAGACATGGATAGTTTTGAAGAGAAACTCGCCGAGGCGGTCCGGAGCGGGGATCCTTGCGGGACCAATCCAGTTCCTCTGTCTTTGCAGTGGCTGGACACATACATTAAACACTGGGGGACGACTACAAACATTACAACAGCAGACATAAGAAAAAATTGACCTTCAAATAGCAACATGCCTCGGTGGCTCAGTGGTAAGGCGTAGGGGTTTCGCTCCAAAGCTTTTCTTGACTCTGGTTCGAATCTCACCTGGTTGAAGTTATTTTACATTTGTTTTTTATTGGATTAAAAAAAAAGGAGTTAACATGCCTGTGGTTAACACAAAATTTCTTTTTTTTTATCCAATAAAAGACAAACGTAAAATAAGTTCTACCAGGTGAGATTCGAACCCGAGTCGAGAAAAGCTTTGGAGCGAAAACTAAGGATGCACCGATAAAGCTGCAGGCCGATCGATCGGCCCCGATTTCCTTAATTTGAGGCAATCGGCCGATCGTTAAATGAGAAGCCGATTTTATCCACCGATCGCATCTGCCTCCGCAAAAGGTCTGAAAATCAGCTGCTGTCCCCTTTTGCTCTGCTGTGAGAGGGGGCTGACTAACAGACCCACCCACCAGGTCACGTCTGCACATGCGTGTTAACACAGGTCATTCGGAGCAGCCATGTTGTCGGTTTGGAAGTTCTACTATTTTAAAATGAGCAAAATATCGCAATTTGCAGTGTGTGTAAAGCCGAAGTAAGTCGTGGTGGAGCCACAACAAAAACCTTTAATACAACAAACCTTGTTCGCTATTTAAGAAATCGCCACGCAGCCGAATATGCAACGTTTGAAGAGAGCAACCAAGCAAATGCTAATGCTAAAGCTAGCGCTATCAAAGAGCCAGTTGATGGGCCGCTGTTAACTTTTATGAGCAACAAAAAGAGCAAAGCTACCACGAGGAAAGTGATGGAGTTCATGGCATTAGACGACCAGCCCTTTTCAGTCGTTGAGGACAAAGGTTTTGGAAGCTTAAAGACCGTGTAAAGTGAAATTAAATGTGTGTTTTTAGTTTGTCACATGGCATAAATATGTGTTATTAATCACCCATATAAATCTGACTGATTAAAAACATTGTTTTCCTTATAAAATTAAGTGTCAAAAATCATGAAAAAACATGATTTTGCCTTGCTCTGAAACGGTGGGGGCGTGTCAGCACGTGGGCGTGGTTTCAGCGGTGTCCATGCCCCCTTCAGAGCTGAGCTGTGTGGGGAGGCATACGGGGGAAGCAGAGATCCACCTGCTCCGTTTTTATCTGAGTTCTGGCTTCCAGCAGCTTCCTTTTCCAAGAGCACTAACAACTCTGGTTATGTTTTTAAAGTTGAGGACACATATCTCCGCTGTTATAATCAGCGCTATTTTAGAAGATGAGCGGACTCGCGGTCCGACCCGGTCACATCGCATGTGGGGTCTGTGTTCTTCACGCGGATCGCCTCTCACACACACACACACGTGCGCGCGCGCGGGGGGGTGCGGAGGTGCGCGGAGGTGCAGGTGGCATGTGGTCGCTCCAGCAGCACGCCTGGGTTGAGTACTGGAGGGAGACGGTCGGTAGCGAGTGAACGGCTCCACCGAAGAACGCATTTATACGGCTGGAGCTGCAGGGGGTGGGGCTTGTGACTCACATTTAAACCACGCCTAAAAAATCCTGAAAGAGAAATATGTTTATACACAGTTTGATCTATAACTCCAAAATTAATTGAGCTACAATTTTGAGACTTTTTACTCATTTACAAGATTACAATTATGACATTTATAATGTTTATTGAAGAAAATGTTGAAATTCACTTTACACGGTCTTTAATGTAGCATGTGAGCCCACGATATAATATGCCGAGTCGGAGATATTTTTTCTGATGTTGCATTACCGGAGATGTTCAGCCAAGCTTTGAGAGACAACCGCAGCCTGCTATAAGCTAATCCAAATACACTCAGCTGTACAACAGACATCTGGGCTTCTGATGTAAGTTTAATGTCCATGTTAAGTTTTACTGCACAGTAGATTGTCGATAGTGCTGGACAATAATTCAATAACGATAAATATCGCGATATACTTTTATTCAATAACGATGATATGAAGTTTAAGCATATTTTCGATATTTCGATAGGATTTTACAACGTTTCACTGACGTTTTTCCTTTTCTGTTCGGGTTAAAGCGGCTGCTTCAAAAACCCGCCCGGACAGAAAAAGCTGTGACACAAAACGTGCGTGGTGACGTAGTTGTTACGCAGCGCTCAGTCCAGCAGCAGCCGTTAGCGGTAGCAGGCTAAAAGCTAAGCTAGTCTCCAAAGCGCGTTAAGTTTTCGCTTCAAAACGAGTCAAACGAGTGCTCATGACCGTCAGAATGTGACTGAACAAAGTTTCACAAGCGAAAAGAAAGCAGACAACATCACTGATGAGAGGAAAGACTAATTCGTCGATGTGGACGTAGTTTGGTCTCATCTGCAGTCAATTTACACTATTGCTGTCAGCGATCATGCACCAGTTACTCTAAATTTAGATAATAAAAAAGAAAGCAAAAAATATAAATTGGAGATTAAATATATCACTGCTTCAAGAGGAAGAATTTTTGCAATACTTTAAAAAAGAATGGACATCATATTTAGAGTTTAATGACTTGCCAGGAACATCAGCATGTACACTTTGGGAGGCAGGGAAAACGGTTATGAGAGGCAAAATAATATCCTATTCAACAAATAAAAAGAAAAAAGAAAATAAACGTATTGAGGAATTAGAGAAATCCATCAGAGTATTAGAAGGTTTACAAGGAGAGGAAACACAGCAAAAGCTACGTAAGTTAAAATTAGAACTAAATGAATTTATTGACAAGAAAAACAAATTCTTGATACAAAGACTTAGATTAGACAATTTTGAATACGGTAATAAATAGGGAACTTTTTAGCTAACCAACTCAAATTAAACAAGGAAAAAACATCTATATATGCTATTAAAGATAAAAATGGAAATATAACTTATGATGAGGAAAAAGTAAACAGTGTTTTTAAAGATTTCTATAAAACTCTGTATACTCCACAAATAAATCCATCTAATGAAGATATTAATGAATTCTTGGAGAGAGTAACACTTCCAAAACTAGATATTAGCCAATCATCAAAATTAGATTCACCATTAACATCAGACGAGATCCAGGAAGCAATTAAAAGCATGCCTAATAAGAAATCTCCAGGTCCTGATGGATATCCAGTAGAATTCTATAAAAAATTTGGGACATATTGGAACCGATATTTTATAGAATGCTACTTGAGTCAGAAGAAAATGGCAGGCTACCAACACATATGAATTCAGCCAATATTAGTGTCCTATTAAAACCAGGCAAAGACCCTGTACTGTATTACCTACCAGCTATCGTCCAATCTCTCTTATTAATGTTGATGTTAAAATAATTTGTAAAGTCTTATCTAAAAGACTAGAGAAGAGATAACTCCTGTTATTATACATCCAGACCAAACCGGGTTCATAAAAGGAAGATTTGTTCCGTCTCAAACTTGTCCTAAATGCTGATAAAACAAAAGGGATGTTTTTTTCAAATAGGAAGGCGGTTCCAGCAGATCCTCCTCTGATTTTATCTTCAAATGGTGTCCCTATTGAGTTTGTTGATTCCTATAAATATCTGGGTATCCTGATCGATTCACATCTCTCTTTTAAACTCCACGTGGAAAACCTAGTGAAGAAACTGAAAGTTAAACTGGGTTTCTTTTTCAGAAACAGATCATGTCTATCACTGAATGTTAGGAAACGCCTTGTGTCTGTGACTTTCCTTCCCTCCATTGATTACGGTGACATTCTCTACATGAATGCTCCTACAAGCACCCTGCGGATGTTGGATGTTGTCTATCATGGTGCACTAAGATTCATAACTGGTTGTGATTATCGTACCCACCACTGCACCCTGTATTCACTGGTTAACTGGACATCATTAACCTCACGCAGACTCTTCCACTGGTACATTTTCATCTTTAAATCACTTCTTGGTCTGCTGCCCTCATACATCTCCTCCTACATGTCTTTGCGTGAGTGCAGCTACAGTGTGCGCTCTCAGGACATGATTACCTGCAGTGTTCCGTCAGTGAGGACTGAACTTGGAAAAAGGGCCTTCTCCTACTCCGCTCCTGCTTCATGGAATATCTTACAAAAAGATCTGAAGCTCTCGACCTTGACTTCTCTAAATGGTTTTCAGAATCTGTTGGAATCCTGGCAAAAACCAATGCAGATTTGTTCCTGTCTTTGATTTTATACGTCTACCTTATAATGTTTTGCTAGTTTTTTGATACTTTGTTAAAAAAAAAAAACTTTCTTTTGTTTTTTTCTCTCTTTTGTTTTCTATTGTTTATTGTTTGTTTGTTTATTGTTTATTGTTTAAGGAAATTCTACCACTGCTGTTCATTGTTCTTTAGTTTTAGCAGGTCGCTTTCATAAATGAGCCCATGAGGTTCAAAAGATTTACCTGACTAAAGAAAGGTTGAATGAATGAATGAAGACACTCGAACACAAACACTTGTAGATTATATAATGTAATAGAGTATTCGTATTTTAAAAATATTGAAACCGCTATTTTGTCCTTGGATGCAGAAAAAGCATTCGATAGAGTAAATTGGAATTTCTTATTTGCTAGCTTAAATAAATTTGGATTTGGGAACTACTTCATTAACTGGTTAAAAATATTATATAGCTCACCAACGGCGTGCGTCAGGACAAATAATCAAATATCCTCAAGCTTCTGTTTACAAAGGGGAACCAGGCAAGGTTGCTCACTTTCACCAGCATTATTTGCTATTTTTATTGAACCTTTAGCGGCAGCAATAATGGTACATTCACACCAAACAGCGTTTCAACTTCAAAAAAGCTCGGCACGCACGCAAGTGGACGCACTGGACCCACAGTGGAGTCCAGACCAGAACGCCAAGCTGCGGCGTTGTGGCGGCGGGATGTGGGAGGAGCGTCTTGATTCTCTTTCCGGTCTGTGTTGTTGTTCTCGTCTGTTCTCAAAATGGCGGATGATGTGGAGACAATTGCCATAATATGTTTATTAGTAGCACGCCGAAGACGGGCAAGGCGCCGTGTCTGGGTTCACGAAACTATTCAGAGGCGTTCGGACTTGGGTGAGTTTCACCATTTAATCCAGGAGCTGCGCATGGACGAGCAGCGCTTTCAGCGGTACTTCCGTCTGACCCGTGCCCAGTTTGACGACCTGCTGTGTCGTGTTGGTGCCCACATCACCTACCAGGACACCAACTACAGGTGCGCGATTCCAGCTGAAGAACGCTTGGCCATCTGTCTCAGGTTGGCTGTTTGGGACAACAGATAAATAGAGCGAATGTCTGTCTGTCTGTCTCTGTGTCTGTCATATATATACAGTATATATATATATATATAAATACATATTCTTCTTTATATAGAAGCGTGTGTATATAAGTACATAGGATATATACACAGAATTGTCTATCTGAGTGATGTTTGCTACACATACTAATGTGTATACATATAGAGGTGTGTGTGTGTTTGTGTAGGTTCTATTATGTGCATTACAGATGTTGTACGTTGAATGTCATGTCTGTAATTGTAATGACTCTTTCTCTATGCAGGTTTTTTGCAACTGGAGACTCATACAGGACCATAGCAAACAGCTTTCGTGTGGGAATTTCCACTGTCGCCACCATTGTTCCTGATGTGGCGACCGCTATCTGGGACTGTCTAGTGGAGGAGTTCATGGCAGTACCTACAGTGGATGATTGGAGGTCCATTTCAAAGGAGTTTGAGGACATATGGAACTTCCCTCTGTGCTGCGGAGCTTTGGATGGTAAACATATTAGGCTGAAAGCACCTCGCAATTCAGGCTCAATGTTTTTTAATTATAAAGGATCCCACTCCTTGGTTCTTCTAGCCATGGTCGATGCAAAATACAGGTTCCGTATCATTGATGTTGGGGGGTATGGAAGAACCAGTGACGGCGGGATCTTGGCCAACTCCATCTTTGGTCAGGCTCTGCGTGACGGCACACTCAATCTGCCACCGGACCAGCACCTCCCTGGCGCTGGGGACAGAGGACCCCAGCCCCACGTCATTGCGGCAGATGAGGCTTTCCCGTTGCGCAGAAATTTAATGCGGCCCTTCCCAGGACGTGGGGAACTGACCAGAGAGCAATGCGTTTTCAACTATCGACTGTCACGGGCACGGTTGGTGGTTGAGGATGCATTTGGGATCTGGTCTGGTCAGTGGCGTATGTTTCGGCGTGACCTTGAAATCTCCCCTGAGGTTGTGGAGAAGTGTGTCAAAGCCACTTGTGTTCTCCACAATTTCATGTGGGGTGACGACATACCAGCACACCGTGGCACAGAAGAACCCCTTCCTGGTGTCCAGAGAATGGGAGCAAACTGTGCGGCAAGAGATGCAATGGTGGCCAGAGGGGCTTTCATGACATACTTCTCAGAAGAAGAAGCAGTGGCATGGCAGCCAGAGTAGTCATCACCCCTGAACAGTTTTTTGTTATACTTATTACTTTTATTTAATGTAGTTCTTTATATGACAAGTACACGACGTTCATTGTGAACACTGTCGTATCCACATTTTCATTTGTTGAATGTGTACAATTGCATTAAAAATGACAGATTAAAATAGTGTGATAACTTTCTGTTCTGTCTTTCTGTTTGTTTTGGTTACAGAAGTATTCATACATAAACGACTATTAAGTGAAACGCACAGGTTTTCAGATTATGGTGATAGCTTAAATTAATATAGTTGACGCCGAGAAATAGAATTAATCTGAATTTTTTTTGTTGGGTTAAGGGTTGTTGTGCACATTGCATTATGTAAATCTACAATAATCACTTTTGTTTAAGTAAGTAAGAAAATGATTATCTGAACTCTCACAACAAGTCTTGAAATGTTGAAAGAATAGTGTGACTTTGACCAAGATTACAATACAGTAGTACTGTATTTGTTATTTGGGGAAACGTTTGTGCCAACATTTAATATTAAAATAAAGGACCAAAAAATGAATAGCAGACTAAAACCAAAATTTTACAGAAATAGTACATTTCTGCCCTGTTCCACTGTATTCATATGAAATCATACAAATGCCAGAAAGTGCTAGTAACAAACCTGCAATAAAAAAGCTACTTGAAATGAAATGTTTCTTATGCAGATTTACACCAGCCATTTTCTACTAAACAGGTAAAGACTCACACACGAAGTCTAGTTAGAAAACAGATTTATTTAAAAGTAGAAAAGCAAACACATTGTTATGTTAAAAAAAAAACAAATTATATATATATATTTTTATATATATATTTATATATATATATTTATATATATATATACATACATTTATATATATATATATATTTATATATATATTTATTTACTAGCACTTTGAGATTTTTATTAATGAAAAGTGCATTATAAATTGAATTCATTATTATTATTATTATTATTATTATTATTATTATTATTATTATTATTATTATTATTATTATTATATTTATATATATATGGAGGCGCGTCCCCCATTGACTTTGCATGTAAGCTGGACGCTCTTGCTGTTGAAACGCTGTTTGGTGTGAATGTACCATCAGGCAAAGTGCTGATATTAAAGGCATAAAATGTAGAAACATAGAACATAAAATTAGTCTTTATGCTGACTATGTTTTACTTTTTCTTGAGAACTCAGGAAACTCAATATCTAATGTTATCAAATTAATAAACTTGTTCTCAAAAGTTTCTGATTATTCTATAAATTGGACAAAATCTACAGTTCTTCCAATAAATTGCGTGTTTAATATTTCTCTCAATGAAAGACTAGAATCAGGTAACATTACATATTTGGGTGTTAAAATCGCTCCTAAATTGGAAGATTTAAAGGTGACCACATATAGGTCTTTAAATTTTTTATGTCATGTCTGTGTGCTATCTTGACAATATAAATTCCATTTTAATACACAAAATAATTCTTAGATAATTAATTATACCCTTTTTAATTCTGCCATTTTTAACTTTCGTTTTGAACGACCGGTTTCTGATACTGAGTTCTGAAGTCCACGCCCTTCAACGATCTGTTTACGCCCTCTGTAACAGCCAGTATCTGTAATGTGTTGTTGTTTTAAAATTAGCTCTTTTTTTATTACTCATTTGACTTACTGTTAGTGCTAGCTTAAGATAACTTACCGAAACCCGTCTGAGCGCGCCGCAATTTGCTGCTCCTTTTAGCATGAGACCACCCGAATCCGATGCTAATGTTAGCTTGTTCCTCTTCCGGTGTTCGCCAGCTCCGCTCGTTGCACGCGGCGATTTTGGGAGTTATCGCTGTTCCAGTCAAGACAACACAAAGTTCACCAAGTGTCTCCCGTAAATTAATCCGTAAGGAGAAGGTCCTCGCTGCTGCGAGGCTGCAGCGAGGCTGTACAGTTGAAGCTCCGCTCCATCGCGCCAGAAGAGGGTCCCGTCGCAACCGGTCCCTACGCCGGGGGTCTGCTCGTTTAATTTTTACCGGCTGCGCGTTGGGAGCGATCGCAAATACACTAAAAATTGAACTAAAACATAAAAATAACAATTATACTTTATTTATAAAGCCATTTAAAAAACACAGCTGCAACAAAGTGCTGTACACATGAAATTAAGAACATATAAACAAAAGATGAGATGAAATCATGAAAAACAACAGTCATGTGTTTAATACAGAAGTGGGTTGAGCCTAACCAGGGGTTGCTAGGTGAGGGGCTGGACTCAGGTTGTGGTGGGTTGTGGCTGCGGTTGGCTGCGGTTTGTGACGTCACAAACCGCAGGAAGTGCAAAACGAACTGTATTTTATCAAAGATAAATAAATCTACTTAGAGTAAATAAACCACTGGGTGCATTTTTTTGGCCTTAGGACTGTTTTTTTATGAAGTAAATACCCAAAGTTGAGTAAAAAAAACCATTAAAAAGTGAACTTTGAATATGTGGTCCCCTTTAATAAAATTGAATCATATCCCACTATTAAAGAAAATTGAAGACGATCTTACTAGATGGAGATCTCTACCCATATCACTTATGGGAAGAGTTGCCTCAGTAAAAATGATGGTGCTGCCGAGAATAAATTATTTATTCTCAATGATTCCAAATAAACCTTCAACTGAATGGTTTAAGTCCCTGGACTCTTCTATATCTAAATTCCTTTGGAAAAATAAAACTCCACGTATTAGTTTAAAAACATTACAGAAATCTAAAGATACCGGAGGATTAGAACTTCCAAACTTTTATTACTACTATTTAGCCAACAGGTTACAATATATATCAAAGTGGTTAAAACCGAATGCATTAGATGAAACTTGGATAGATATAGAACAAACTTTATGTAATAATATTAGGATTTCAGATCTACCATTTATTAGTACAGATTTAAAAAGACAAGTCTGCTTTAAAAGTATCAATATTAGCTCATCTCTGACGGCATGGTGGGAGTATCTGAAAATGACAAAGTCTTCACTGTTCTTATTTAGACATACGCCTCTCTGGAATAATCTTGACATACAACAAGAAAATAATATGTTAAATTTCCCAGGTTGGAGAATGAAAGGAATTGAATGTCTGGAAGACATATTTGAGGGTATAGACTTTATTCCATTCAATAAATTAATAATACAATACTGTATGACATTGATAATAAATATTTCCTACAATACCAACAAATTAAGTCTATTGTAAAAAAGAAATTTAAGCTTAATAAAACATTGTTGGAAACACCAACATGTGTGTTAGAGTTCAAGGAGCCACGATGGTGTAGTGGCAGGGCTTTCGACTTGGGACCCGAAGGATGCGAGTTCGCGCCCCGGCCACTACACACCTTGGGGTGTCTATTGCCCCTTTTCCACTTGGTGGCCCGGGTCGGATGTGACGTCATATTTGCGTGCCAAACGCGCGTTGGACAGCATTTCCACCTAACAGATGCGCGGCGCCGCGCCAAGATTCCGGACTCATCTCAGAGCAGGGTCCAGGCCGGCTGCCCCCGAACCGTGGGGAGGAGGCTGGACTGAGTTTGAGGAAGTGGCTGCCGCGAGGGAGCAAACACCGAAGGACTTAACAAGATTAAGATGGTAAAAACAATTATTTTTATTTAAAATTACAGCAAACATGTGTCTTAAGCCGAACTATTCCTTAATAAATTCACGTTGTTGTCAAAACGGCAGGATTTAAAAAAGTAGTTTCGCCACGTGCGCGCGCGGCGAAACTACTTTTTAAGTTATTTAAGTTCGGTAAGTTATCTTCATTCTTTTCAGAGCTTTCCGGACTTCACCCTCGCTAATCTTTCCCACTTCCTGGTCCACCGTTTCTATTACCTCCACTCTTCTTTCTCTTTCATTCTCTTCATTCATTAGCTCCTCAAAGTAATCCTTCCATCTTCCCATCACACACTCCTCACTTGTTAGAACATTCCCATTCCCATCTTTAATAAGCCTAACCTGCTGCACATCCTTTCCAGCCTGATCCCTCTGTCTTGCCAATCGGTACAAGTCCTTCTCGCCCTCTTTAGTGTCCAGTCTCCCATATAACTCATTGTACGCCCTCTGCTTTGCCTTAGCTACTTCCCTCTTTGCTCTATGTCCCATCTCCTTATATTCCTGTCTCCTCTCTTCAGTCCTCTCACTGTCATATTTCTTCTTGGCTAATCTCTTTCTTTGAATGGCGTCCTGCACTTCACTATTCCACCACCAGGTTTCCTTATCATCCATTCTCTGTCCAGATGACACACCAAGTACCTTCCTACCTGTCTCTCTAATTACTGTTGCTGTAGTAGCCCAGTCACTTGGAAGCTCTTTCTTACCACCCAGAGCCTTTAACAGCTCGTCTCTGAATTTCTCACAACATTCTTCCTTCTTTAGCTTCCACCATTTGGTCTTCTTCTCTGATTTTACTCTTTTTCTCTTCTTCGCAACAACAGTCATTCTACACACAACCATCCGATGCTGTCTGGCCACACTCTCCCCTGCCACAACCTTACAGTCTCCAATCTCCTTCAGGTTTCCTCTTCTACACAGAATGTAGTCGATCTGCGTACTCCTTCCTCCACTCTTATAGGTCACTCTATGTTCCTCCCTCTTTTGGAAATAGGTATTGACTATAGCCATTTCCATTCTCTTGGCAAAATCCACCACCATCTGTCCTTCCTGGTTTCTTTCCTTGACACCAAACCTACCCATCACTTCCTCATCCCCTCTGTTTCCTTCACCAACATGTCCATTCAGGTCTGCTCCAATCACCACTCTTTCCTCCCTGGGAATACTCTCTATCACTTCATCCAAATCTTTCCAAAATTTATCTTTCTCCTCCTCATCACATCCAACCTGTGGAGCATAACCACTTACTATGTTTAGCATCAGACCTTCTACTTCTACCTTTAGACACATCACCCTATCTGACACTCTCTTCACCTCTACTACATTCTTTGCCAACTCCTCCTTCAGGACCACCCCTACTCCATTTCTCTTTCTATCCACACCATGGTAAAACAGTTTAAACCCTGCTCCAATACTGCGAGCCTTGCTGCCCTTCCACTTGGTCTCTTGGACACATAAAACATCTACCTTTCTTCTCTGCATCATGTCAGCCAGCTCTCTACCTTTGCCTGTCATTGTCCCCACATTTAGAGTTGCAACCCTCAGTCCTACATTCTTCACTTTCCTCCTCTCCCTCTGTCTCCTGACACGTTTTCCTCCTCGGCGTCTTCGACTAACAGTAGTACAATTTCCGCCGGCACCCTGTTTGTCAACAGCACCGGTGGCGGACGTTGTTAACCCGGGCCTCGACCGATCCGGTATGGTTTCACTTTGATGAACTCGCATTATGGTTTTGGCAAGTGTTTTACGTCGGATGCCATTCCTGACACAACCCTCACCATTTACCCGGGCTTGGGACCGGCACAA
>JBBPBX010021242.1:0-26269 GCA_038048925.1 Garcialebias charrua
CAGGTTCATGACGAAACCCAGAACTTCCAGGTGAGACATCACCCTCTCTGTGTGCTGTTGTGCCTGGACTCTGTTGTGTCCAAGGATGAGCAGATCTTCCAGATAATTCAGTACTCTGACTCCTTGAACCCTCAGTGGGGCCAAGGCCGCGTCCAGACATTTCGTGAATAATAATAATAATCATTTTATTTAAAAGCGCCTTTCAGGACATCCAAGGACACTTAACAAACAAACCCAGTTCAAGCATCAGCAGTAAGAAGTTGAAATATAAAATACATAAAGAACATAAAATACAAAAGAATTTAAAATACTGTACATTTAGTCAAATTAACGATAAGCTAGTCTAAAGAGATGTGTTTTCAGAGCAGTCTTGAACAGGGAAAGGGAGGTGGTGTTTCGAAGGTCTCGCGGTAGAGTGTTCCAGAGGTGAGGGGCAGAGCAGGTGAAGGCCCTGCTCCCCATGGTGGAGAGGTGGGCAGAGGGTACATGGAGTGTAGCGAAGAGGAGGATCTGAGAGAGCGTGATGGGATGGAGATTTGTAGGAGGTCAGATAGATAAGGAGGGGCAAGGTTGTGGATAGATTTGAACGTGAGAAGTAGAATTTTGAAGATGATGCGTGATTTAACCGGGAGCCAGTGGAGCTGCTGCAGGACAGGAGTGATGTGGTTATAGTAGGAGGTTTGAGTGATGACACGGGCAGCTGAGTTCTGGACCATCTGTAACTTGTGGAGAGATTTGTTGGGGAGGCCGTAGAGAAGGGAGTTGCAGTAATCGATACGGGAAGTCACAAGACTGTGCACCAGGATGGCTGTGGAGCGGGGTGTGAGAGAAGGACGGAGACGGTTAATATTACGGAGGTGGAAATAGGCAGACCGAGTAATATTGTTGATGTGTGAAGTGAAGGAGAGAGTGGTGTCGAGGATGACACCGAGACTCTTGACCTGAGGGGAGGGGGATAGCAGAGAGTTGTTAAGGGGGACGAGAAGATGTTCTGATTTTGAAATAGAGTTTTTGGTACCGACAAGAATGATTTCTGTTTTGTTACTGTTTAGTTGAAGGAAATTGTTAGAAAACCAGTGATTTAGCTCATTGAGACAGTCGATGAGGATGGAGGGTGGGTGGTGGAGTTAGGTTTTGATGACAAGTAGAGCTGTGTGTCATCAGCATAGCAGTGGAAATGGATGCCATATTTGCAGAAGATGTAACCTAGAGGAAGGAGGTAAATGATGAAGAGGAGGGGTCCGAGGACAGAGCCTTCGGCGACACCCGTGGAGACAGGGGAAGACTGGGAACGGAAGGATTTAAGCTGAATGAATTGAGTACGGTCAGAGATAGGAGTTGAACCAGTCTAACGGGGTACCTGAGATGCCAATGGAGGTTAGTCTGTTGAGGAGGATAGAATGACAGATGGTGTCGAAGGCAGAACTTAGATCAAGAAGAATGAGGATGGACAGAAGACCAGAGTCAGCAGCAAGAAGAAGGTCGTTAGTCATTTTTACTAGGGCTGTTTCGGTGCTATGGTGGGGGCGAAATACAGATTGAAACTCTTCATAAATGTTGTTGTTGGACAGGTGAGAGTGAAGTTGACTAGCAAAAGTTTTTTCAAGGATCTTGGAGATGAAGGGCAGATTGGAGATCGGACGAAGATTATTGAAGTTGGTGAAGTCAAGACCTGGTTTCTTGATGATGGGGGTGATGGCAGCAGATTTGAAGGCTGTGGGAACAATGCCAGAGGTTAGGGAGGAGTGGATGATATTAGTGATAATAGGGAGCAGAGACGGGAGACAGGATTTAACATGAGGTGAATGCCCGGGGTGCGGATTTCAAGCCAATAGGCATTGACAAAGCTCGAACGCGATGCCCTGGAAGGCAAAGCGGAGATATTACCTGCGGCAAGGCAGGATGCTGACGTGAAAAAATGCATCTTTCAGATCCACTGTGCAGAAGTAATCCCTCGGTCGGGCCGAGTGAATTACTTGTTTGAGTGTCAACATCCTGAGTTTGTATGTTTTTATTCTTTTGTTCAGACTCCTGAGGTCCAAAATAGGCTGCAAGCCCTGATCCCTTTTCGGGACCAGGAATTACTTGCTGAAATTACCCTTTTTTTTTTTTACATCGTGAACAGGGACCATTCTGATCACTCCTTTCTGCATCATGACTGAGATCTCGTCTCTAGAGACATGATTGCTGTCTGGGCTTAAGGAAGACAGTAACACCCCCGTGAAAGGAGGTGGCCGCTTGTGGAACTGCAGCCGCAGACCAAGGGTGACAGTGGACGTGACCCACGAGCTTGGTTTGCATGTGTACTGGGTCCTTTGATGGGCAGTTTTATTAGAGAGGGGTTGGCCGCCTGTGTGCGGCGGCTCCCCACGCTCTCTGTTGACACTGGTTGTCATTAAAAAATGGTGGGGTTTTCCCTTTAATGCTGAGTCGTGACACAGAACAGCTTGAGTAGTTTGAGACTTTATTGTCGTGTGTGAACGGCAATTTCTCTTTATTACACAAGCATTTGAGTGTTCTTGTGTGTTTAAACGTTCTGAACCAGTTAATCTGTGTCCCTTTAACACAGATACTGGTGGTAAATGTGCAACCTTTTCTCTCCCTCTGTGGGTGAAAATGCCTGTAATGGTGCAGGGACAGCTCAGGATCATGCAGGTCTCTGCTATCTCTCCGCACCGCAGGAGAAGAACTGGGTTGACCCGTGGCTTCTGCACAGAGACGCTAAAACACTATGTGGTTTTATTAGTGCTTTAAAACAACATGTTGTCTTTATCGCACAAACAGGGGAACATGTTTTGTGTTTTAACGAACATCTTTGTCCCTTCCACCATGGTCTCTTGGACCCCGGGGAGGTTTGAATATGTGTGGCTTTCCTTTTCCCGTGGGTGGAAAAGCCCTCATCAGTGAGGATGTTGGTCGCCGGTGTCACTGTGCGACAACAGCTTCAGTCATGCTCTTACCTAGAGCGACTGCCGATGTGCCTGAAGGGCAGGTAGTAAAGTCCTATGGATCTTATCCAGTGGCTCTGCCGTCTTTTCCTTTTGTTGGTAGCCCCCTGCAGTTCCTGCAGCTTTTCTGCCTGGTGAGCCTGTAGCATCGAGGCCGTGCGGGCCGCGGGGCACTGTGCGCGCTGGATCTTTTCCAGCTGCACTGCTGAAGACGACATGGTTTGCTGGGTAGGCCTTGGTGGCTGAAGTTCTGGATGTGAGGCAGACCCGTCAGTTCCCTGCCCTCCCAGTCCTGAACTGGGAGAAGGGGGGGAAACGGTGGCCGCCCTGGGTGCCGACCCTGACCGCGTGAACCCAGTTAAAAAACCTGGGGACACTGGCGTGTCATGCCTCACCAAGGTTGCTGCCTCTGGGGGGAATAGTTACCCACCAACCTTGACTCTTGTTGTCCCGGTGGGGGTGCATGGCTTGGTACCTGAGAGATTCAGCCGTTCTGCGGCACAGGTCATGCAGAGCCGGAGTGGATCCATCTGCTTCGACAAGCACCGTTGCAGCTTGTTGTGAAAAGCCCTATGCTCCCTCCTTGATGCCTTGCTCTGTCATTGGAGGCTTCACCAGGGGCAGTAGTTGGGCTTATCTCCTGTTTGGAGGAGATTCCCTCTACTCGCCCTTGTCCACTCCATCAGGGTTCCTCGAACTCTGACATGGTTGACGTCTGAGAGCCATCCTTTAGCCCGTAGTTGGATAAGCTCTCAGCATCACAATGTTCTTGCCATAGACGTAGGGAAACTACAAGTCAGCGTAGCTGATCAGGTAGGCAGAAATTCCTCCTCCTGGACTGCTTTCTTTTCTTTGCTGGTCTGAGAGCCTCCTTGTTAGCATGAACTAAACGTGGAGGTACTCGTGAGCCTGCTAGCGGTGCTAAACGGGCCGTCGAGTAGAGCAACAATCGGTAGACAAACTTAGTTAGCAGCCGTGGGATGAACTCTATCATCGATTCGGCTACATAGGATAGTGAAATAGACAGAACAGAAGGTTAGTTAGCAAGCTAGACTAAGCAGTTTTTCACATACCTCCATTGTCCGCTCGTAGCCGCGCTAATTGTGTTAGAAGCGCTAATTGTGTTAGCAACACTAATCGTGTTAGCAATGCTAATCGTGTTAGCAGCGCTGCATGAGCCCGACATCCGCCTCGCGCTGCCGTGGGAGCTCTCGGTTAGCCGGGCTAACCTTGGGAGCTAGCCAGTTAGCAACGGAGTTTCTCGATTTCCACTTGCCTTTCTCCAGAGCCCTCCGTGAGAAATAGCATTGAGTGTTTTCGCGTGTAGCAACTCTAAGCAGACCGGACAGGCCTCGTGGGTGTCCGCTGCTGAAAGGGGGTAGCCACATCCGATGGAGCAGGCTCGGGAGCCGGGGCTCGCTGGCCTGCTGGTCTTGTTGGAGTTCTTCGATTTTCTCTCGCTCTTCTCCGGAGCCATGGCCGAGAAGAGACGTCGGGTTGTAGCCAGTTAGCCGTCCGTTAACCGTGGCGAAGTAGTCCTCTCGCTGAGCTGCTTGCGGCGGCTAGCCTGTTAGCTCCGTTAGCTAAGCAGGTAGCGTGTGGCGCAGTTGGCGTCAGCTAACTGAGCGACGAAACAGCAGAAAAATAAAATGTCGACGACACTAGGTTATCCTCCCGCTAACCCTAGCGCTCGCAGAGAGGCCCTCCGTGACGCTTTGGGCAGGGAGCGAGCTCACCTCCAGTCGAGCGTTCCTGTCACACGGAGTCCTCAGTCCTGCAAAATTCAGGTGTAAGCGAGGTGAAGGGCAAAAAGAGAAAGAAAGGTGGGGCGTCAGCCTCTTAAATATGAAGAGGGCGGGGCCTCATCGATGACACTGACGCCCACCTGCCTTAAAAGGCGGGATTGTATTACTTCAGGTGAACCGCGCGGCGACGCAATTCCCATAGTCAATGTGTTGCACTGAGTGAACCTGACTGATAAGGAACTTGTTTCTACACTTGATGTAAACAAAGCATTTAGTTGCATACCTTACTCAACAAATCATTGCATAAATATGCACTGATGCATCATTGCATAAATATGCACTGATACCTCATTGATCTGAATAACTCTTCTCTAGACGCCATCATTGTTGATTAGCAGTTTCCTTTGGTAATCACATTCACGTAATATTTGTCAGACGTTTACAAATCTTACTTGGAAATTTTTACTATACTGTAAGGACACATTAACTGTCAATATGAGGGAAAACCTGCGCATTTTGTTTTAGATTTATTTTTAATTTTTATTTTATTCATCTTCATCGCACCAAACAGTACCCTTTAAAGGTGCTACTGTATATGTACTTTTTGGAATACGCTGGAACTTAGAAAAATTTTGAACAGAGATACGTTTCTGGTCCCTCCCCCTTGCTCTCGGCTGAACTGTAGCTCAGCCTCCATAGCTCCGCCTCCACTGCATGTCCTGTCGCAGCCGCTGTGATGTTCTGTGTTATGTTAATAAAACGTTCTAAAAAATAAAATAAAAACATGGAGCGCTGGTCCAGCACACCAGAACACCAGGAAATCTGCAGAGCCTCGCGCAGCCACGTTGAACCCGAGTTTAATTCGCTCGTGACAAATTCATTCATTTCCTCATCATTTCAGTCATGGAGTCAGCGGAGGAGGAAGCGATCACTTGACTTTTGGCAAAAAAACAAAAGAAAAGTCCAGATCAGGGATGAAGAAGGGGAATTTAATACATTTGTGTCACATACAAAACAGTCCTGCATCGCTTTGCAATCCTTTGAACGAGAACGTGCGCGGATGCGCGCTGGGGCTGGGACAGGCGGGGGCGTGGGTTAGGGGCGTGAGAAGCTCTGTTTTTATTGGCTGGTTAAAAACTCTGTTTTGTATTGGCTGGTTAACGGCGGGTCACTGTGGGTTTTTAGAAATGCTTTTAGTACCACCTGGAGAAGCAAGGGGACTATAGTTTTTTCAGATATTACTTGTCTAACATCAGTCTGTCAGGAGATAGTGACAGAGTGAAGAAATATGTTAAAAATATATTTTTAGAAAAGTTACATATAGCAGATTTAAGGTACTTGATGCATAGTATATATTTGAAATTGAGTTTAGTAAAGTTAACTTATTACTGTATAGTAATACCAGTAATTTGTATGTTATAGTAAGGGACTGTTGTTGAGCATGATTTTAATAAAAAATGTTCTCCTGTTGGCATCGCTTTAAAGGGGACCACATATAGGTCTTTAAAAAATTTATGTTATGTCTGTGTGCTATCTTGACAATATTAATTCATTTTAATACACAAAATAATTCTTAGATAATTAATTATACCCTTTTTAATTCTGCCATTTTTAACTTTCGTTTTGAACGACCGGTTTCTGATACAAGTTCTGAAGTCCACGCCCTTCAACGATCTGTTTACGCCCTCTGTAACAGCCAGTATCTGTAATGTGTTGTTGTTTTAAAATTAGCTCTTTTTTTATTACTCATTTGACTTACTGTTAGTGCTAGCTTAAGATAACTTACCGAAACCCGTCTGAGCGCGCCGCAATTTGCTGCTCCTTTTAGCATTAGACCACCCGAATCCGAAGCTAATGTTAGCTTGTTCCTCTTCCGGTGTTCGCCAGCTCCGCTCGTTGCACGCGGCGATTTTGGGAGTTATCGCTGTTCCAGTCAAGACAACACAAAGTTCACCAAGTGTCTCCCGTAAATTAATCCGTAAGGAGAAGGTCCTCGCTGCTGCGAGGCTGCAGCGAGGCTGTACAGTTGAAGCTCCGCTCCATCGCGCCAGAAGAGGGTCCCGTTGCCGCCGGTCCCTACGCCGGGGGTCTGCTCGTTTAATTTTTACCGGCTGCGCGTTGGGAGCGATCGCAAATACACTAAAAATTGAACTAAAACATAAAAATAACAATTATACTTTATTTATAAAGCCATTTAAAAAAAACACAGCTGCAACAAAGTGCTGTACACATGAAATTAAGAACATATAAACAAAAGATGAGATGAAATCATGAAAAACAACAGTCATGTGTTTAATACAGAAGTGGGTTGAGCCTAACCAGGGGTTGCTAGGTGAGGGGCTGGACTCAGGTTGTGGTGGGTTGTCCTAGCGCTTGTGACGTCACAAGCGCGATTGATTTCAAAACGAAACCTAAATTATCACAGTAAAATAAATCTACTTAGAGTAAATAAACCACTGGGTGCATTTTTTTGGCCTTAGGACTGTTTTTTTTATGAAGTAAATACCCAAAGTTGAATAAAAAAAACATTAAAAAGTGAATTTTGCATGTGTGGTCCCCTTTAATGTTCCAACAGTGTTAGAACATGCAAATAGAAGTTGCCACTTTTTCTTTTAAAGCAGGATTAAGTATACCACAAAAACTCATAATACTCACTCTCTAAAACTGTCTTTGCACACAAGCCTGAGCGCACTGGACCCACAAAAAGCAACAGCTGCCACCCCTAACAGGCCATTACTGCAGTACAAGTAGCACCACAACAAATCCTCAGGGTAACATCAAAAAAAGTTTGCTGACAACGAGCTCATTATTGATGTTTGTTGACTTCTTGGTGCTGTTTACACTTCTGCTTCCACCACATCTGCCACACATTTAAAAGTTTTGTCAGATTGTTTTCTTCCCCCCGCACCTCCTTGTATGTAATATGAGGTTCATTTGTGCATGTGAACTGTGAGATGGAGTAATGGTATGTTTGTCTCCATGGCATGTACTGATTTCATGCATGCCTTTTCTTCTGACTCTGAGCCTGCGTTTTGTGCGTGTGTGTGCGTGTGTGGTGTGTGTGTGTGTGTGTGTGTGTGTGTGTGTGTGTTGTAAGGGGTCTTAATTAATCTCTGTCGTTAATAATTTAATCATGGCTTTTTGTTTAATAAACAGTTTGGCAGTGATGTATTGCGGCTGGGTCAGGTAATTTGATTGGCGGTGGAAATGAGCTGGGTATGCATATGTCTCTCTCTCCCTCTCTCTCTCTCTCTTTCTCTTTCTCTCTCTCCATCCCAGAGATATTACTGCTGGCATTCAGCACCGGCGTGTGTGCACACACTACAGGGGGAGGGCAATTACGCTAAGATGCCATAATGATCAGTGATGGATGCAGAGAGAGCACATTTCGGCTAATGAAATAACACAGTAAAGGAAAAAACTGCAAAGAAAATTTTTCAAAATGACTTTATTTTACAAAGTACTTTTCCATCAATGTCGCTTCAGCTATTATTAGGGGACCCAAAATGGGATTATATTCTGTTTCACTGTGAGCTGCCTGTTTTGCCCCAGTCCATTCATTATATCTGACATGCAGACCAATGTAGACTTTTGAACATTTCCACTCATCAACACTAGATGACACTCAAATAGTTTGCCTAAAATCATAGCACTTCAAACTTTCTGCTTCTTTTGTCTTTTTGCTTAATTTTCCCTGTTATTCTTGTCTAATTTAGTTTCACCCACCTGCATCCAGTGTGCCTAATCGCCAACACCCTGGCTGCAGCATGCCACTGCTTGTCAGATTGATTCATCCGACACTTCCTGTCTAGGTGAGTAAGATCAGCACCGGAACGCATCGCCTCGAAATACTTCAGATACATGAAGTAAACATAGAGGTTTTCTGTAGTTTGTTGGTATTTGCACAAGAACAATGAAAAGCACGTGAACTGAGCTCAGAACTGATATGTGGTGGGTGCAGAGGTGGGTAGAGTATTCAAAATTTTTACTCAAGTAAAAGTATTGTTACTTGAACCAAATAGTACTCAAGTAAAAGTAGTGAGTAGGCATCCAAAAATTTACTTGAGTAAAAGTAATAAAGTACTTTGATTATAACCTACTCAAGTAGTGAGTAACTACGGAGTACCATCTCGTGTCATTAAATTATAACATGCAAATGGATTTACAAGGAAACATAACTTTTAATGAGACTGAACATACCGTATTCTCCGGCGTATAAGTCACACCTTTTTGCCTACATTTCTAAGCCCTGCGACTTATAGGCCGGTGCGACTTATACGTCGATTTTTCCAATATTTTGGTCATAATTTGACTTTGGTCAAAAACTCCAAAAATGGTGCAGTACCAGTTTCGGCCGCTATGGGCGCTAAGAAACCCTTTACAGTACCTACACTGTTGACATCTGCCTGGTCCAAAAATGGTGCAGTGACACAGAAGATGAAGACTTCAATGGTTTTGAATAAATAAATAAAAACCATAAAATAAATACAGTATCTGTTTCTGTCATCATTTTAAACTGAGACACGTTTTTTACTGTAATGTCAGCTAATAAAAATATATTTTTATGTGTTTATCTTTAAAGATAAATGATGAAAGACACAAAATATACAAAAATTATGTTCATTTATTAATGAAAAGTTCAACTAAGACACATCAAACAAAATACTGTAGTTTTTATGTGATAATCTTGTCAAAAGTCCTTCCAAACAATTTGGCAGCCAGTCCAAAATAATGTTCATTTATTAATGAAAAGTTCAACTAAGACACATCAAACAAAATACTGTAGTTTTTATGTGATAATCTTGTCAAAAGTCCTTCCAAACAATTTGGCAGCCAGTCCAAAATAATGTTCATTTATTAATGAAAAGTTCAACTAAGACACATCAAACAAAATACTGTAGTTTTTATGTGATAATCTTGTCAAAAGTCCTTCCAAACAATTTGGCAGCCAGTCCAAAATAATGTTAATTTATTAATGAAAAGTTCAACTAAGACACATCAAACAAAATACTGTAGTTTTTAAGTGATAATCTTGTCAAAAGTCCTTCCAAACAATTTGGCAGCCAGTCCAAAATAATGTTCATTTATTAATGAAAAGTTCAACTAAGACACATCAAACAAAATACTGTAGTTTTTATGTGATAATCTTGTCAAAAGTCCTTCCAAACAATTTGGCAGCCAGTCCATTTTGGGCAAAACACCAGTTCACGTGAGGTGCGACCTATAGGCCGGTGCGACTTATAGGCCGATGCGACTTATACGTTGATTTTTCCATTTAATTGGGCATAATTAGGTTGGTGCGACTTATACTCCGGTGCGACTTATACGCCAACGAATATGGTACATTGTTATAAATAAAAACACAAAGGCAATACCAGCCAAAAGGATTTAAAAAATAAACCACTTTTCTTTTACATTGTTGTAAATAAAAAAACAAACACAAAGGCAACTGTAGCCCAAATAATTCTGCTAAATAATAATAAACTTGACTTTCTGCAAAACTTTGTTTCTACCAGTAAATGTTGGAACTCATTTTCTTACATTTTGACATCCTATAAACAGCACTAACTGTTTACCAGAATCTCCGACGTCACTCAACATGGCCCGCGCGGAGAGTTTGTTGTGGTCACGTGACTGGTTGGCTTCACTTGATTGGTTACATGTCAGGTGACAATAAGTTACGCAATAATTTTGCTGCAAATGTTTTTACATACTTGAAACAAAAGTAACTGTAGCGATCGGCAGAAAGCCCATAGTAACTGAGTAAAAGTTGCGGTTTTCTCCCCTAAAATTTACTCAAGTAAAAGTATAAGTCTTTCACATTTAAACTACTCTCACAAGTACAATTTTCTCAAAAAGTTACTTAAGTAAATGTAACGGAGTAAATGTAACTCGTTCCTACCCACCTCTGGGTGGGTGTATCTCAATCCAAAATCGAGAGATCTTCAGCGCACAAGAATTTAAACTCTAACCACAAAGGGAGATTTTGACCATAAGAGAAGATGATCAAACTTGTAAGAGAATGGTTTGCATGTAGTTTGTGTATTACTTCAAACATACAGTATACAGCTGTATGCTAAAAATTAAATAGTTTTTTTTTTTTTTTGCACTAACTAGTAAATGTGTTTTAAATACTGTAAAATCAATGGTGTACTGTATTAGGGAAACCAACAAGTTAAGTCCGGTAATCTGGACTGTCTTTTTTTTTTTTTTAAATAGGTTTTGTCCTTTATCCAAAGGACTTCATCAGTCCGAAGAGTCACAACAAATTCAGTCCCATAGCAGCACACTCCCATGGGCCAACCAGTTTGCTGGTGATAAGATGGTTTCTGGGGCCCGTCTTCTCCCCTGTCGACTCCTCTGAGGCAGCCATAGCCAAAATGTTTCAAAACTTCAAAGTTCATGCTCAAAAATCCATGTAAAAAAATCCACCAAAGTGAAGTCTGGTCATCTGAACGCTTTCTTTTTGTACTGAGACATTTTGTCCTTCATCCAAAGGATTTCATCAGAGGAGTCACAACAAACTCAGTCCCACAAGCAGCACACTCACATAGTGGACCAACCCGTTTTCTGGTGATATAAAGTCCTTTGTATAAAGGACAAAACATCTCAACATTTAAAGAAACCATCCAGATGACCTGACTTTACAGTACTTTGTTGGATTTTCTACCTGAATTACTGAGCATGAACGTTGATGTTTTGAACCCCTTAGCAGTCTGGTGTGGCAGGATGACCTGCGGTCATTAAATGCACCACACATGCAGAGATGTGATTGGTGGGTCTGGGGCTGCTTCCTGGATAAAAGGGGCAAGTCCTCAGGGTTGAGCACATGTCACCCGCCTTCCGGGGCAGACCTCAGCGTCTGCTGCTGTGTCGCGCTAGCGTTGTGTACCAGGTCGCGATGATCCACTGTTCTCGCGACCAAATGTACGAGTTTCCTGTTTCCCTCTCCTGTTGAGGTGGAACACAGTGGTGAGTAGTGAAGCGCCAGTTTTCTGTTCTTTTACACGTTCAGATTTTAATTAATATTTATGTTTGGTAGCTGCTGCTGTTTGTCCTGCTTCCTGTTTGTTCGTGGCCGTGTGTCTGCTGCGGTCTGGATGGTCCCGACTGGCTCGCTTGCCGGCTGGTCCTGGGACTGTTTGGTGCCCACTGTCTGGACGGCGTGGCGTGGGCTACGTCACGCGTCCTGCGTGCCGAGCTGAGTCGACTGATGCCAGCTCAACTAATCACACAGGTGTCAGTTGGAGTGACGTCTCTTTGGGTGCAGCAGATTTCACCAGGGTGGACTCTGGACTAATGAGAGGGACTGTATGGGTTTTCCCTTTTTAACATATTACTGTATTGCACTTATATTCCTGAATTGAGCAACTACCTTTTTAAATTGTGAAATATGTTAACATTTTAGCTTCGCGTTTTTTTAATTAAACAAACAATTGTGCAATCTAATGGTGTCTGTGTGAAATTGTCTCAAGCCTCATCTGCAATGGGTCTATGTGCCTTAAGGGTAACTTTTAGTAAAGCTTTTAACTAAACTTATTTTTTTATTAAAATTTTTTTAATTTATTTTTTAAACTAAAGTTGCCTATTTTTATCAATACCCGTCCGGCTACAAAATCTCGGAATGGTTTTAGACTCTGACTTCAAGTTTACAAACAAAGCAACTCTGTTCTGCCGAAAAGCTTCTTCCAATTAAGACATGTAGCTAAGCTCAAGCCAGTGTTGTCCAGGTCTGGACCTTGAGAAACTAGTCCACGCCTTTGTCACGGCCCAATTGGACTATTGCAACGCACTGCAATGCTGGGGTCAGCCAGGCCTCCATCTCACATCTCCAGCTCATCCGGAATGCTGCTGCTCGGCTTTTAACCGCAACTCGTAGGTCTGAACATTTTACACCTGTTCTGTCCTCCCTTCACTGGCTCCCTGTGCAGACTAGAATAGTCTTTAAAATTCTTCTGTTGAACTTCAAATGCCTAAATGGCCTCTCGCCCCTTTATCTCTCTGAGCTATTGGAACCATACGTTCCCTATCGGGCCCCGAGATCATCCGATCAGCTGCTTTTGGCTGTTCCTAAAACAAGACTGAAGCTCAGAGGAGATCCAGCATTTTCAGTCATGGGCCCCAAACTCTGGAACAACCTGCCCCCAACATCAGACAGGCCACCTCCCTTCCTCAGTTCCTCAGATGTTATTGTTAAGCACTTTGATGTGTTCTATAAATCAAGTTGACTTTGGCTATGGTTGCCTCGGAGGAGTCGACGAGGGAGAGGGCGGTCTCCAGAAATCATCTTATCACCAGCGAACTGGTTGTCCCACTATGTAAAGGTGCTGCTTGTGGGACAGAGTTGATGTGACTTCTTGGACTGATGAAGTCCTTTGGATGAAGGGCAAAACATCCCAACCAAAAAATAAACCATCCAGATAACTTGACTTAATTTTGTTGGATTTTTTTATTTGGATTATTGAGCATGAACTTTGATGTATTAGGGGGAATTTAGCTGAATTACCTCTTGCCACTAAAAATGAAATGTGAGTGCCATTGTTTTTATTTCCATACTGTATCTGTGCGTGCATGTGTACCTTACATGACCTGCTGGATGAATATCAATTAAATTTGCTGAAAGCCATCATTAGAGAGTCAGAGTCAGAGTCAGAGAGAATTTATTGTCATTTGCACCGCATGTAGTACATGTGTTGAAAACGAGATTATGTACACAGGGTCCCAGTTACATCCAACAACAAATGCAAGAGAAATACAATAATAACATCTAGGATTAACTAAGAGAGACATCACATCAGCTAGTAATACACTAAGCCCTAATGTAGTAGAAAAACATCATTATAAACAGCAGCACGAACATGAGCAGATGGTCACAGATGAACGCAGCAACAAGAAACAGATCAGTACAGTATCAGTATGATGTGACATTTTGCAGTGTTTATTCTTATTATTTATTTATTCATGAGTCTGACAGCCTCAGGGTAGAAGCTGTTTCTCAGTCTAGTGGTTCTACATTTGATGCTCCTCAACCTCCGTCCCGAGGGGAGTGGTGCAAAGAGTGAGTGTGCTGGGTGAGTGAGGTCTTTCATGATGCAGGTGGCTCTTTTTCTGCATCTGGAGGTGTAAATGTCTGTGATGGTGGGGAGACTGACTCCCACAGACTTCTGTGCAGCCTTCACCACTCTCTGCAGAGCTTTTCTCTCTGCAACTGTGCAGCCTCCATGCCACACGTTGATGCTGGAGCACAGGACGCTCTCCACTGCACACCTGTAGAACGAGGTGAGGACTGGGCTTCTCAGACCGGCTCGTCTCAGCCGTCTGAGGAAGTAGAGTCTCTGATGACCTTTCTTGATCAGGCTGGTGGTGTTATTGCTCCAGCTGAGGTTATCATTCAAGTGTACACCCAGGTATTTGTAGCTGGAGACCACCTCCACCGCAGATCCACCTATATACAGTGGGGTGTGGGTGTGTTTGTTCCTTCTGAAGTCCACAATCATCTCCTTCGTCTTCTTCACATTCATGTGAAGGTTGTTCTCTTTGCACCAGCTCTCCAGATGTTCCACCTCCTGTCTGTAGCTGGATTCATCATTATCTGTGATGCATCCCACCACAGCTGTATCATCTGCAAACTTAACAATATGACAGCCTGGATGTGTGGCTATACAATCATATGTGAGCAGAGTGAACAGAAGAGGGCTCAGCACACATCCCTGAGGAGAGCCAGTGCTGAGGGTGATGGTGGAGGAGGAGAAGTTGTGGATCTTCACGGACTGTGGTCTGTCTGTTAAGAAGTCTAAGACCCAGTTACAAATAGAGGGGCTTAGTCCAAGTGTGGATAGTTTGTCTATCAGAGTTTGGGGGATCATGGTGTTGAAGGCAGATGTGAAGTCCACAAAGAGCAGACGCACGTATGAGTCCTTCTGATCCAGGTGGGTGAGAGCAGTGTGGACCACGGAGGAGATGGCGTCCTCTGTTGATCGGTTCTCACGATATGCATATTGATGAGGGTCCTCGTTGATGTTGACGGCTGTCTTGATGTGGGACATGACCAGTTTCTCAAAACATTTAGCGACTATCGGGGTGAGGGCCACCGGTCTATAGTCATTCAGACCAGTCACTGTGGAGCTTTTTGGGACTGGGATGATGGTGGCGGTCTTCAGGCAGGTGGGAACTGACTCCAGTGCAAGTGAGGTGGTGAAGATGTCAGCCAGCACCTCACAGAGCTGGTCCGCACATTCCTTCAGAACTTTCCCTGGGATGTTGTCTGGACCCGTAGCTTTATGAGGGTTGATCCTTCTGAGACTGCCTCTCACTTCTGCTGCGGTCACTTTGAGGTGCTCCTCGTCTGGTGATGAGGTGAGTCTGGTGCTAGTTGGTCTGTTTGGATCATCAAAACGTGCATAAAACTTATTGAGGGCATCAGGCAGGGATGGGTCCCTGGGGCATTGTTTGCTTTTGCCCTTGTAGTCTGTTAAGCATTTGATGCCCTGCCACATGCTCCTTGGATCATGTGAGGTGAACTGTCCCTCGATCCTCTGTGCATACGCGGCTTTGGCCTTCTTTATGCCATCATCCAGTTCTCTCCTGCACTTTCTCAACTCCTCAGTGTCTTTAGACTTGAATGCAGTGTCCCTGGCTGCCAGCAGGGTGCGGACATCTTTATTTAGCCAGGGTTTTTGATTGGGGTAAAATTTAACACACTTTCTTATGGATACATTTTCAGCACATGTACTGATGTAACCCAGGACAGAGGAAGCATAAAGCTCCAGGTCAATTGAATTTCCATTCGTAGCTGCCTCTTTGAAGACAGACCAGTTTGTGTTTTCAAAGCAGTCCCTCAGCATGGGGGAACTATCTTGGCGCCACGATGTTATCACTCTTTGTTCTGGCATCGAACGTCTGAGTGGGGGGAGCTGTCTAGGGACCAATAGCAGGGAGCGATGGTCGGAAGCCCCGATCGGTGGGCGTGGCTTCGCCGTGTACGCCCCCTTCACATTCGTGTAGACCTGGTCTAATGTCTTATTTCCTCGTGTTTCTGTGAAAACGTGCTGATTGAAGGTTGGAAGGATGGCACGTAAATCCACGTGATTGAAGTCCCCGGAAACAATGAAAAACCCCTCAGGATATTTACACTGCAGCGAAGTGAGTAACTCATGAATTTCTTCCTGAGCGACTTTAGCATTAGCATCGGGTGCTATGTAAACATTGCTTATTATTATCGCTGAATAGTCGCGGGGGAGGTAATGTGGCCTACATCTTATTGTTAAAAGCTCCACAGCAGCTGAGCAGATCCTGCTGATAACGGCACAGTTCGTGCACCAGTCTTTGTTAACGTAAATACAGACACCCCCACCTCGCGTTTTCCCCGTAGTCTCGATGCTCCGGTCCGTTCTGAAAAATAGTTTATTATCCAACTCGTAAACAGAGTCAGGAGTGTCTTCATTGATCCATGTTTCCGTGAGACAAAGCACCGAACATCTCCTCATCTCCCCAGACGTTGTTACTCTCAGACGAAGCAGATCCATCTTGTTGTCGAGCGAACGCACGTTAGACAGAAATAAAGCCGGCATCGGGGGTTTACCGGTTTTAGCGTCTGCTCGTAGTCTCGTCATGATTCCTGCTCGACAGCCACGTTTTTTCCCTCGAGAGCACCTCTTTCTCTTCTTTCCTCCGCGCATCTGCTTCCAGAAAGATGATCTAAGCAGATCCAATCTTCCGAGTTCTGATTTGAGTTCGTTGCTGATTTCAGCTGTGCCTTGTGGTAAATCCGCTCCAATTCTCAACAGCTCAGTTCGGCTATAATTCACCCGCAAAAAACGCGCAGAGTCAGGTACAAAAACACTATTAAAACTACTAAAAACTGGGGATGTTCTGGAAGCCCATGAAGCTGCTACTGGTCTGAGCGCGGCCATCTTGGTTTTGTACATTACATTACATGTACATCTTAAATACTTTGTAGATTTGTTTAATCAACCCAATTCAAGATGTCTGCCACAATAAAACTGATCTTAAAAAGCACACAAATGAAAATAACTCTGTAAGTTTTACAGATAATAAGCTAAAATTTTGGTCTGGCAGATCAGAGACTGGTCCCCCACAATTTGAGCACAGATTGCAGAAGATTTTCCTTCAAAACTCGGCCATTAACTTTTTGGATTCTGTTGGTCTCAGCATAATTTCTCAAGAAGCATTAAACAGCCTTCTAATGAAACTTTCAGGAAATAATAATTCACAATCCGCTTTTAGAGTCAAGCTAATTCAAGATGGCTGCCACAACTAACATGACAATTTAAAGGTTGTGAGCTAATGCTGGTTGTGAAAGCAGATGAGAAACATTTACGACACATGCTGGGATGATTTCTCACAATACCATATAAGATTGCACACATTTTTAAGTTTGACCCAAATCTGACTCTTCTCATCAGGAGCTGATCTTAGATTTAAACTTTGTCATGAAAGACAGCTGGCTGTATGCTTAGACTTTGAGTTTTCTTTCCATGGAACATTACTACCTACTATCTGAATAATTCTCTTACACATTTAATATACTAAGCAGCATTTGATAAACAATCATTTATTTTAAGGCTGAAGAAAATTCCTTCAAAGGTTCACTTTGCACATTGCCCAAGATAAATCTTAAAGTATACAAATAGAGCAACACAAAAAGCTTCTTGAATCTCTATTCAGCAAAATAATAATAAGTGCAATAGTTGTTTTTTCCTCCTGTTCTTGTCACAGCTGAACAAATGAAGTGGCATATTCTTCCCTCGAGAGAGGTAAGTGCCTTGTTGAACATGTGATTAATGGGACACTGTGCTGGGGCTTTAGTTTGATACTGCTCATGATGCTTGACACATTCATGTATTTTTTTTTCAACAGTGGGGATTATACATGAGTAAAATTACCTAAAAAGGTGTGGGGGCTTGTGTGGGAATATGTGTGTGTTTACACTAAATCTGGTATACAATCCTCCATGTGTGTATGTGTCTAAGTGAGACTGTCAAAAAGACTCATTAGCTGGTGGAACCACAATGTGAGGTGCAGAGAGGGGCCACTGTCCCCCCAGAGAGAAAGACTGAACAGATGTTTATGACTACCATAAAACTGACAAGAACACCCTCTAATGCACACATCACATGAACACTACGGCATGCACAAAAAAAACAACGCATAGAGCAGAAAAAACATTTGCACAGCTACTGACACAAACATGTGTAGTGACATATAAAACTGGGAGGGGTGTGCAGAGCAGAGGACTCTAAGCTATCCAACACACAGTTTACTTATTAGTATACTAATACTGTAACATTCAAATGTGCTTTGTTTTAAATGGAAGAAATGGATTAAAATGTTTCGTGTAGGGATTTGAATCTGGTTTCACAGACACAATATGATGATGATTCTTCCACGTGGGGGGATAAAAATCTAAATCAAAAGTGTTTTCATTGTTTCTTGTCCAGCTTTTGAAACTCTGCTAGTCCCAGCAGTGCTACCGATTCTTACTGATAAATCAAAAAGGTGTCATTTTGACACAATACAGCTAATGACAACCTAAACATGCAAGTTGTGGACTGAAAATTGCAGGTAGTGTGGAGGTCAGAGTCACAGAGAGTCAGAGTTTCTTTATTTGTTATTCGCAGCATGTGGTACATGTGGTGGAAGGAAATTGTGTACACAGGGTCCCAGTTACATCCAACAACTACCGGTACATCCCTTAGTTTGGCTCCAAGGTGTCTTCAATAGAGAGGATGTGATCTTAAATAGATTCCAGTTATGTTATTAAAGTTTAATTTCTTACTTCTTTCTGTTTTGTTATTTGTTATGTTACAATAATTTAGAAGGATCGAGAGGAGTGATGGAGAGTGCGTCAGGCAGGTAAGGTTTTCACTGTTTTCTTGATGAAGACTTTCATCTTGTTCATACAAGAGATTTTAAAAGTATCCGTAGAATAGTATAAATCCATCTTATAAGCAGTCCACAAGGATACAAATAAAGGAAGGTACTGTACATATCCCAATGTCCCAAAACGTCCAAGAATGTTTACAAGAGTTGGCCACAATGGTCACCACTTTGACAGTAAGATCCAGATTTGAGTTGTTGTCTGATCTGATGAGTGACTGAACACAAATGAGACTGCTGAATCAAGAAGTGAGGTGCTATCAGAAATTGTAAGTATCAGAATCTGCCAGCCCACAGCTCCATGGAAAACAAAAAACTGAGAGGAGCATGCCTGGAACAGGTAGGATGCTTACAATTAGCTGTGATCTGTTTAGGTGGCATGTGGCTCACTTGGTAGAGCTGTTGTCTCTCAGTGAGAAGGTCTCTGGATCAAGGAAGAAGCAGGTAAAATAATATGGATGGGTCTGTTTGAATTGTTCTTATAAAATCTACAGGTAAGCTTAGTTTGAACTATTTATTTTTAGTTGATGCTTTTTCTTGACACTTTGACCTGATCCTCCTCAACCTGGCGTGAATATGAACTATGCATTTTGTGCGTCTTGAAAGCAGAACCTACAGCTTATTTTTGTCTGTGCACCGCTTTAAGTGTAAGCACGACATAATCAGCGGCAGTAACAGGTGCAGCGAGCTGCATTATGCAAAAGTTAGATGGAGAGGGAAAAGAGAACCTGATTTGCCACCAAGCTCTAATTGGTGCAAAGACACAACTAATGATCGTTAAGTGGGGAATGATAGCCCCAGGCTAACTTTTCTCACTCCATAAGGATATGATACATAATTCATAGGTAACAGCTGAGAGAATGAGGACAGAGAGAGAAAGAGAGAAGAGATCAAATAAGCAGAGGAAGAGGGGCCAAGAAAAACGGAAATATGCTCAAACACGGTGGGTGTTTGCACATGTGCGTAAAAAATGATGGATGCTACATTCATCTCCACATGTGTGTGGGTGTGTGTGTGTGTGTGTATGTATGTGTGTGTGTGTGTGTGTGTGTGTGTGCGTGCGTGCGTGCGTGCAATGTATATACAGTAATGAACTTTGCCAGTACACATGTGCACACACTCTTTGCATGTGTGTGTATTTGCATGCAGTTTGGCAGGCTGTTTGGTGTGTGAAACTTTGACTGAGGTGACAGTGAGCCTGTGAGAGTAGTTAGCATCCACCAGACATGCACAAGCTCACATAAACACACTTGTGAAGGCACGAGAACGGCAGCTGTTGCTAATTAAAGATTCATGCTCAAATTCCTGTGAAAACTCAGCGTGGCAAAGCACACTGGGGACAAGATGGTGGTGGAGGGAAGGAAGGGTGAAAGAGAATGACAGATAAAGAGGGATAACAAAATGAAGGCCAACAGGAAGGGTTGAGAGGGGGGGCGCTAAGGTGTTCCCTTATCAGTCATGTCACTCAGTGCAACATAAATGCTATGGGAAATTGCACTCCGCGCGGTTACCTGAAGGAATACAATCACGCCTTTA
The DNA here is from genome assembly GCA_038048925.1 of Garcialebias charrua. Taxonomy (NCBI): domain Eukaryota; kingdom Metazoa; phylum Chordata; class Actinopteri; order Cyprinodontiformes; family Rivulidae; genus Garcialebias; species Garcialebias charrua. The sequence continues at coordinate 20,129 of JBBPBX010021242.1, forward strand.
CGGCAGGGGCGTCAGCGTCGCGCCAGAGGCCCCGCCCTCTGGGTACTTAAGCCGCTGACGCCCATCCATCAATCTCTTATTGCCCTTCACCTCGCTTAAACCTGAACTCTCTCTCTTCGCGGGACTTCTCTGTTGCTTCATCGCTCGACCAGAGGTGAGCTTGCTCCCTACACAGGGCGTACAGAGAATTATTCCTGCGTACTGCTGGGCTAGCGAAAGCTAGTCCGGCACATTTTTCCTTAACCCCAAAGTTTTTTCTTCTCCTCTTTCCGCAGACTGCTTCGCTCGACGGCGCTAACTGCGTCACACCGCTACCTCTGCTAATTCGTAGCAGGCTAGCCAGCGAAAGCGACGCGACGGAGGAGACGTCTCAAATAAAAAGAAAAAAGATATTGGAAGGACTCACTCGTCTTATCTCGGACATGCCTCCGGAGAAAGGAAAGCGAAAGACAAGACTTCCAAAAAAGACAAGCAAGATGGCGAGCCCAACCTTGCGCGCCTGTCCCAACGTATGAGGTTTTTCCCTCTCAGCGATGGACACCCACGAGGCCTGTCCCGTCTGCTTGGGGATGCTGCACGCGAAGATGGCGCTGGACGCACCCGAGTCTTGCCCACACTGCAGCCAGATGCTGGAGGCGATGAGGAGGCACCGGGCGAACTTCGTCGCCAAGGCCATGGGGGCTGCTGCGACGCCAGCAGACCCGGACACTACTGAGCCTCTGACTCCCACGCCGTAGCTCGAGAGCATGGCTTTGGATGACAGCACCCGAGTCGAATGGGGCAACATCCCAGATGTGCTAGCTCCCATGGTGGATTTAACAGTCGAATTTGATACTCGAGGCATGGTGAACGAGGACGAGATCTCGATTTCAGCCTCAGGTGAATTTTCTGCGGATGACGCCGACGTCGAATATGAGGAACAGGGAGAAGACCTCTCCCGCACCCCGGTGCCTGTTCTCCCAGAGACTGACTTTTCCATTCCTGCTCTGTTCTACTTGTGTCACAGAGCAACGGACGCACTGCGGATCCCATGGCCGGAGTCTCCACCTCGTCAACAAGTCACAAGGTTGGCAGGAAATTATTTGTATTCAAAGTAGCAGGCTGCCACGAGTCAAAGGATGCCCGTCTTTCCGGACTTCCTCACAGAACTGACTCGCACCTGGTCTTAGCCCAGAGCTCCCATGCTGCTGCCGCTCTAGCAGTTTCTCGACGTGGATGGGATGGATGAAGTGGGAATAGCCAATGTACCTCAAATTGAGGACACGCTGGCGTCTCATCTGGCTCCCAAGTCATCTGGGACAAAACCAACTCTCCCCAGCAAAGCCTGTCGAGCCTCGGCTTCTCTGCTCGAGAAATGCTACAGAGCTCAGGGCCTCGCGGCGCGCGCAATGAACGCGTCCGCAATGATGCAAGCGTACCTGGCTGAAAAACTACAGGAGCTCCAGGTAACGACTGACAAGCAAGCAGCCGTCGAGCTGCTGGATGAAGCCTGCAGGGCAACAGACTTTGTGCTCCACATGATGGGGACAGCAGCTGTTGCACAAGGCAGAGGAATGGCTGAGGTGGTCATCGCAATACGCCATCTGTGGATGACCCTAACTGACCTCCCGGAGGGACAGAAAATTCCTTTTCTCCACCATTCGATAGAACCGACGGGACTTTTTGGAAAAGCGCTGGATCGAATTCAGACCAGGCTGGACCAGAGGCGCAAACAGGCTGAAGCTCTCCGGGTGGGCATCCCCAGGAGAGCCTTCGCCCCCCCAGGGAGTCAGCTGGGAGCAGAGCACCGCAGCCTCGACACCACTCAGCCACACGTGCCCCACCGCAAAAGCGGCCGGCATACGAGGCCGAGCACCGGCAGAGACCACCGCCGGGCCCACCCCGGACCGAACACGCCTGGAGTAAAAACAGATTTGTTCCCCGCCAGGCGGTCCGACACAGAGCCTCCTCGGCGAATCGGGACACCAGGCAGAAGCGTGCCTGATGAACCAGGCCCACTTCTTGACTTTACATGATCACCCACCCACGCGGTACGGGAAATGATCTTTTCACGTCCAGACTTTGTTTGTAGCATGGTACAAAAAGCTGGTGACTTTGTTTTAGACACAAATCATGTTCTTTCTGCTGTGAGTGACATAAAGTCAAATATGTCGTTACACATAAGCACGAATAAAGCTAAAAAAACAGCCCCTCTCTGTTTTCTTGACTCACAAAAAAAAAAAAAACAACAACAAACACAGTAACATCAGCAGAACGGTCCCCTCTGTTCTTCCAGCCGATATAAAGGGCGGGGGCCATCATCCCCCCCTCCCTCACGGCTCACGGGGTGTTAGCCTAATTGATAAACCCCAGCAGGGTGCCTCTGTTCTGTCTGCAACAGACAGGCCCAGAGGCGCCTGCAAGCAGGCCCGTCACTCCTCACAGAGACAGGTGAGGGGGTCACATGCTCCATTCCCCGCTCCGTTGTAGACCACGAGCCGGCAATACACAAATCAAACAAACCCGAGACACGTCCGCGCTCCAGGGGTGCGCGCCGACTGAATCTGACGACCCACCTTCCTGTCCACCTATTCATCGGACGACAGTAAGGGACGGGGGGCCACAGCAGAAGCCTGCAGGCCAACACCAGTATCACATGTTCACAAAGGCAGTTGTGATGAAACTGTAGCATGTGTAAACACTCAGTGCAGAAGAGAAATGGCACCAGGGCTAAATCAGACTCCTCTTTCCTTTAATCGAAGAGGACTGAACTCTCTGTCACCAACCAATCTAAAGTCCGCTAAACACAAAGGACCATCTCCACATTCTCATGCTGAAGCTGTCCCCTTATCCTCAATGGGCAACACGCCATGCTCAAACAGTGATTCTGCAGCATGTGACCGCGCTCACTGTGCTGACCCAACCAGGAAACAGGCTGGAGTCAGGAGATCTGCTCGTTTACAAAACTTGCAACCCCTCCGATCCATGACCCTCAACAAAAAGAGGAAAAACAGACATACTGTTAGGCTTTTGTCTAATAATGACAGCAGATTGCCTCTGCCTCCAAACACTCTCGATCAGAGTAGTATGGTGGTACATCTGCAGGAAGGCCCTCTCCCTAATGTGGTTGGCCTTCAAGGGACCATAGAAATCAGGGGATTTTGAGGGAGAGCTGGTTTCACCACCTGCTCCTCTCCAGGGACCCTCCACGTCACCAGAAGGAACAGTCTCGCCGCTTAGGCTGAGAACTGTGGCTAATTTTAGCTTGGTGGCGGAGAAGAACAAACTTGTGGCCTCAGGCCTGCCCGAGAACGTGGTAAAAACCATTCAAAACGCACGAGCTGTGTCAACACAGTCTCTCTACGCCCGGAAATGGCATATTTTTGAAGCTTGGTGCACAGAAAGAAATATTATTTCTTATTCATGTGACTTGGCCCAGCTCCTCACCTTTCTTCAGGACCTCTTGGAGAAAGGTCGCTCTTTCTCAACGATTAAGGTGTTCTTATCAGCAATTTCAGCTTGTCACGAGGGCTGGGGGAGCAGGACGCCTGGCGCGCACCCGCTCATAATAAGATTTATGAAGGGCGTGCTAAGGAAGAGACCCCCCAGCAGGATCTTGACCCCTGGATGGGATCTTAGTATGGTCTTGGGGGCTCTCTGTGACCCCCCATTCGATCAACTGAGCGAGATTAAGATAGATTTATTATCTTATAAGACCGCTCTTCTCTTGGCTTTTTGCTCGGCGAAACCTGTGGGTGACCTCCATGCTTTGTCCGTACATCCAATGTGTACCAGGTTTGCCCCTGATGGGTCAAAGGTCACCCTAAGGCCTAATCCTGCATATATCCCCAAGGTTTTGACTTTAAACCCCAGAAGTCTGGACTTTGATCTCTCTTCTTTTCCACCTGCTCCTGTCCTCACTCAGGAACAGGAAAGGCTGAAGGCTCTCTGCCCCGTGAGAGCTTTAAGCACTTACATGCAGAGAACAGCCGAATGGAGAAAAACAAATCAACTGTTTGTGTGCTTTGCTGCACCAGCTACAGGAAAGGCCCTATCAAAGCAGCGCCTCTCACACTGGGTGACTGAGGCCATAAAAAGGGCATACAGTAGCAAAGGTCAACAGGTGCCCTCTGGAGTGCGTGCCCACTCCACTCGGGGCTTGGCCACCTCGTGGTCACTGTTCAAGGGTGTACCAGTTGCAGACATCTGTGCTGCTGCGAACTGGAGCTCAATGAACACGTTTGCAAAGCATTACAGTTTGGATGTTACTGCGTGTGATGTCACTCAGGCTGTCCTTTCTAACACTCAGTAGAAAGCAGCCTTGGGATGCCTGCTGAATAAAGGCGGACGTTCACACTAGCATGCATTTTACTGAGCATTTCAAGGGTGTGGTTGAATTACGTTCCCATAGCAAGTATGTTGCACCGAGTGACATGACTGATAAGGGAACTGAAAGTCATGCACCATAACTCATGTTCCCTAAAGGAAGGGAACGATGTCCAACATACCTGGCCCTTTCAATGCTGAAAGCTCGGTGAAGTGCATTTTGGAGATCGATGGATGGGCGTCAGCGGCTTAATTTCCCAGAGGGCAAGGCCTCTGGCATGACGCTGACGCCCCTGCCGTAAAGGCGTGATTGTATTCCTTCAGGTAACCGCGCAGAGTGCAATTTCCCATAGCATTTATGATGCACCTCGTTCCCTTCCTTCAGGGAACATGAGTTATGGTGCATAACTTTCAGTTTTCACAGATGAACCCCTGGCAATGGATAATCGTCCAGGTTCTGTCCACAGATGCTCCTCTGCACACGTACAGGACAGCAGAAGATCCTTTGTGTAAAATTTAAACCACAGCTGGAAACTGTCACACAATACAAGAGGCAGGATAAGATACAAAAAAATCAAGAAATTTGATTTGACAAAAAGATGGGGGACATTATTTAACTTAGAAGACAAGATCTGGCAATGGAACATGATTAACACATCCATCATTGGTATTTTTTTCCACATTCTGCTCCTTTTGTTTTTTCTACTCTGACTCTGGCTCAAGTTGGACTCTCTTGCCCTCCTTCCCCAGTTCTCCTTCCTCCTGCTTTGCTCTCTGTATGTTTGAAGCTCCTGGTACACACCCCCCAAATGAAAATTAAGATTATGGATTGGGTGAGCTGGACTTTCAACGCAATCGACAAAATATTTTCAGCAAAACGACAGGGTCCTGGAGAACCCTCTTGTCCAGCTGAGACTCAAGCTGCGGGGTATGTCATGGATCCGTGAGGAGTTTGGCAGCTGTTGTGCCTCTCAGTCCTGTCTCAGGAGAACGCTGAAGACGTTTATATATTTGAATTTATGATAGGGTTTCTGCTCTTTGGCATTGGCAGGGCACTGTTTTATCGACTTTTGAAGAAGACTTTAGCAGCAGTTTCAACCATGACAAAGATTCTGAGTCAGTATGAAGGTTTGCTTTGTGCTATGAGTACTCAAAATCAGCTGATTTACAAGCTAAATTTTAAGATGGAGGCAATTTGTGAGAACACAGTGACAACCTGTGGCTTCTAGGACTCACCAGCATGTTAGGAGCGACCTTGAAGGAGGCTCATAACATGGGTCAGTGGAGTGGATACCTATACATCTAGCCATTTTGAATTGTAAAGATCAAGCAGGACTCAAGACTGACAAGGAAAAACTGTCTGCCTGAAGAAAATCAACAGTTGGCTTATCACTCATTCAACACTTGCTCTTCTCAAGGGCGGACAGTTCCTCTTGGTCTCCGCTTTGCTTTTGCTTTGTCTTGTCTGTGAAAATTGTCTGAGAGCCTCTCTTCTACAAAATCTTCCAAATCATAACCATGGACTTCAATTTGGTCAGTTGGTCCTCAACACAACTGATAACATTTCTTCAAAAGAAGACAGGCTGTAGGCGAGCCGATTTGCCCTGTTGGCATGCACACAGCTGGATATCTCATCGACTTGGAAGACTTGATGATGTGTCTATCTCTGCTGTCATCTGTGGATCTTAAGGACGCATATTTAATTGGATTTATGATAACTGGTTCCTGCTTTTTGGATTTGGCTGGTTCCTGGTCTATCAACACACAAGGAAGACGTCGGCAGCAAATCTGGACCTGGTCAGGCTGCCTTTACATGATGGCTTGGTTCATGTCTTG
>JBBPBX010021242.1:26304-42555 GCA_038048925.1 Garcialebias charrua
TACAGAGGGAACTACTGTATATGAACTGAGTGTTTTTTATCTGAACTCTGCAGTCCCTCTGCGAGCTGGCTGCTCACCGCCTTTGAGTACTCCACATCCCCCCCGCCCCCTCTCTGCGTAATGTCGGCGTCATTATGTGCGAGATTTTTTTTTCATTACAAAATTTTTGACCTTCAAACAGAGGTCAAACATGTGTTAGGATTTTTTCTGTCTCCAAACCCTATGTGTCAATTTTCACCACTTTTATTTTCTGTCCAACAGATCTCACTTGTAAATGAGTCTTCGAGGCTCAATGTGATTTATATGTTTAAATAAAGGTTGAATAAATCTGAATCTGATTTATCTGTTTGGCCTCGGATAAGAGGCGACTGTCAAATTTCTCCTGGGACATGGGTAACATGAGCCGGCTGAAACAACATCATTAGGACTGTGGCCTATCTGAAAAAAGCTCATGGACAAATCTCAACACCTTGATGTCAAATGCATATGTAATCGTGTTTGTAAATGTGCTTGTTGATAGAGTTTTTGATGTCTCAAATCGTGTCCTGATAGGACAAGATGTCAAAATATATTTTTTGTAATGCCACTATCTATCCTCATGGTTCTTCTCTTCTTCTATCTAAAAGTATTCTCATAAAGAATAAGGGGCCACGCTTTTCAGCAGCAGCAACGTGCACTCCACCCATGTTTCGGACGACTGTACAAACATAATTTCACTGTCTAAAAAAGCTAAGTCTGGTCCTCTGGACATTCAAAAACCAAAAAAAAAAACAAAGCAAAAAAATTGTAGAAACGTTTCGTCTTTCGTCTGAAAGACTTCCTCAGTCTGAGATGCTGTATTCAGCTCAGTCTGGTTTCGGCTGTCATCAGCCAACTGGTAGATCCACTGTGAGAGGGTGCTATTTATAAGACTGAGCTGAATACAGCATCTCAGACTGAGGAAGTCTTTCGGACGAAAGACGAAACTTTTCTACAATTTTTTTGCTTTGTTTTGTTTTGTTTTTTGAATGTCCAGAGGACCAGACTTAGCTTTTTTAGATTTTTCTACCTGGATTATTGAGCATGCATCAGGATAATTTCACTGTATTCCAGTACTGTACAATGATATTGAAGATTATTCTGATTCTTTTTGTACCAATTCATGGGCCAACCTGATTTTCCCACGACTTTAATTCACCTTGGTACACAGTAACAGAGAAATTTCCAAGTTGTGTTCTTGTTAAACCGTCCTGGGACTGTGGATGCACGACCATAATGCTGCAGATATGCCAGACCATGCTATAAATGGTGACGTCTAAACATTAACAGATAAACCCTAATAATGATTCTCGCCTCGGGGCAAACATTGTGACACTGTTAAGCACACATCAGAACCAAACTCGATAATCTGCAGATGTTGCGCTTATGTTCTGGCAGAAAAACAAGAAGTTATATTTGTCATTTTCTCTTAACGGGGCGGCCGTGGTGTAGTGGTATTGGCAGTCGTCCCCCGATCGGAAGGTTGGCAGTTCGAATCCCGGTTCCCCACACCATGTGTCGTTGTGTCCTTGGGCAAGACACTTAACCCCGAGTTGCTCCCGGTAGGACTAGAAAGCACCTTGCATGGTAGTCTGCCGCTACCGGTGTATGAATGTGTGTAGCACTTTGAGATTTTCACTAATGAAAAGTGCGTTATAAATTTAATTCATTATTATTATTATTACAGCAAACCCTCGACCTATGTCACCTGCGACCTACGGCCACTCAGACTTACGATTTTATCATATTTAATAAAAATATGATTAAAAAAATAATTATTATAATTTATTTTTTTTGTGTTTAAATGTTATTAATTTCATGTGTATAGCACTTTGTTGCAGCTGTGGTTGTTTTAAATGGCTTTATAAATAAAGTATAATTATTAATTTTACGTTTTTATTACAATTTTATCGTATTTACGCAACTTCCGGTCGTTTCCGGTCGCCATTTTACAATTGTCTACTGCGGTCAATGGAGCTCCAGAGGCTACTGTCAGCTGGCTCTGGAGGACCGTGTGCCCGATCAGGGTTGCCTCATACGGATAAATTAGCTGGAAACACTCGGTCAACTCTGTGGACGTCTCAGGCCCGGAGGAGCAGCCGCCGATCGCCCCGTGATCGCTCCAACAACGCCGCCCGACATGCTAACGACAGCAGCTAACAGAGCAGCTAACACAGGCGAAGACACCGAGCCGACATGCCGCGGAGGGGCCATCTGCGGCCGGGAGCTCGCCGCAAATGTCCGCCTGGCAGTCGGGGGACACCGAGCTAACGCGGAGATACAAAGCCGACAGCCTTTTTGAATGAACTGACATGCTAACCATTGCTGCTAATGGCGGGGCCTAACCGTAGCTAACGCCGAGCTTGTTTTGGATGGAGGAACATCGCGGAGAAACGGCTTTCAGTAAGTTTTTTTTTTTTCTGGCTCCAAATGTATGAAGTTAAGAAGCTAACAGTCATTCTTTTAAACAGTTTTGACCACGTGTGTGCGTGTGGAGCGTAAGGAAGCTGGGGGAGCTCGGACGGGTGCGAGCTGATGCTAAAAGACGAAGGCAGGCTTTGACCAGCTCAAAGTAAGACATTATATTTTTTATTTATTGTACAGTATTCATTTACTGTACAGTTCTGTGCATGTTTATGGCCTAGTATGTCTGCTTGTTCAGTCTCATGCCATTAAATATGTGTGCGGCACTCCGTTAGCGGTATAGCCGCGACCTATGTCAGAAACGCGGACCTACGACAGGCAGGTGTTTTTGGTCCGCGAGGTACGACAACATCGACCTAAGTCACACCCGTAGGTCCCAATCCCTGACGTAACTCGAGGGGTACCTGTATTATTAACAACCAGTCAGTTTATACGTGGCAGTTGTTTGTTGGAAACCTGGCTGAGGGCTGCTGTACACTTATTATTTTTTATTCTTTCGTTTGCTTGAGTCATATTTAGGTGACATTTTCTTGTTTTTCAACACAAGTTTCTTGCAAAGCTCATTTTTTTTCTGTTAAAAACACTGGATTGATTTTTTTTTGAATACCATTTTATTTTCACTAGCTATTCTCAATTTGTTTGCATTCTTTATGATTGTCTATTATTGTCTTTGTCCACTATTGCTATCAGTCTTTGTTTAAATCAGGTCTCTCTTGTAAATGAGTCCCCGAGGCTCACTGGGATTAATAAAGGTTGAATGAAAGAATGAAAGTTTGCTTGATTTGTTGCCTCACATTCGTCATCAGCAGTTCAGAAGGCATATTTGAGGCAGGAGGCCACCAGGTGGTTCATGGAACCAGCAGCTTCAGGGGCTAGAAAGGATTGTGAACCTCTGCAAGAAGGACCTTCTGTTGATTAGTTTGGTGGAACTCATGAGTGTGATTTTAATGCAGTAGCTTGATGATTTATTAAGGTAAATTAAAACCATATTTGCTGTCTCAAAGACTGTTTCTCTGTCAAACCTAAATAATGGATCATCACATCAAAAAAAATGTCCCTCCATGTTGAGCCGACAGAGATAATGATGTTTATCTTCAGTGGGATTGGAATCAAATCTTTTTTTATACAAGAAGGAATTTATCCTTTTTTTTAATGCTGTTTTTGCAAACAATCCTCCTCGTTTGAAACAAAGAAACAATAATGAGCCTTAAAATAAAATAAAAACTTGGCCACAGGCTTTTTGCATTTTGCTGAAGCTTTGGATGCAATCATTAAAACCTTTTTCTTGGCATTTTCAGGCGATCAATAATGGTATGTGTTCTGGAATTTTTTTTGAATTGCCTAAAGTAAACCACAACACATTTCATAAAGTCAGAGAGCCGCTTACTAATAAGCTGCAAAATGCACTCAGGCTATTTAGCCTCAGGACAAAACAAATATGTGGTGACATTTGAGAATCCAGAGTTATTAAAGTACATGTTTCATTTTTACATTGTAACTCACATGTAGACTTTTACCGCTGTGCAACAGGATCATATTGATTATTGTAGAGAAAAATATATATGAGGTGCATTTTGGCCAAAATGTCAGAAAAGATTAGTTGTATTAACTGAAGGTTTAGAAAACAGTGATAAAATAAAACTGCAGAGGCATTAACACACTACACTTGTTCTCTTCACGTTTCTGCTCATTTAAAAGTGCCAGTGTCAAGATCTAATTGAGAACAAGCTGTAAAAAGTGATGAGGTTGATTTAACAGTAAATTAACACTTTTGGTAAGTGGGGAAGTCAGAAGTAAACGACACATTAATAGTGATCTTTAATGGAAAATACACAGTATTGTAGACCTGACAGAAACCATTTGACAGCAAAACCATAACTTACCATAAAAACCTGGATGACCCTTAATTTTCTGCTTTTAAACTCAGACAAGACTGATGTTTTGGTTTTTGAACCCGAGCATTTTAGGAATCAATGATTTTTTAAATATATGAATATTTCTGTTCAGTGCCCTGAGATGACTTCTGTTTTGAGTTGGTGCTATATAAATAAACCGAATTGAATTGAATTAATGAGTTTGTTCTAATGCCAATACGCTTTGATCTCTTGAGATTGTTTCTATATAATTATAACAGAGGCTGTTTGCTTTAAAATGCTAATTCGGCCTCTGAATGTACATCTGAGGGGGAAAAAAAACGTTAGAACACATGGCAAAAACAATTTATGAAATTTTACAATTACTACATACACAAAGCCTGGTCCAGTGTATAAGTATTAGTGAGAGCTTGGCTTTTAGAGACAAGCAGAACAAAGACTAAAAGAAATTCCCAATTAATCACTCTTTTATTGTACTTAACCATCCAATATATGTCCACCATGACCCTGAGCGGCATGCAAACTAATTGCTACATATTGTTTTTGCACAGTTTGTGGACACTTGTTTTACTCAGAGGTTATTTGTGCAGCATGAGGAGCCGATAGATTTGCATCCCTGGGTGTAGCGTGAGTGGAAAAGCAAGCAGCAAAAAAATAAATAAGTAAGTAAAACAGAGAAGGAATTGTCACGTAAACCAATGAAGAGAAAAATATAAGATGAGCCATGGGAGGATATCCCAAGAATATCAGAAAGTAGAGTGTCACACGGTGTTTAGAAAAATAATTCTCTCCCCTGAAATTTTCTGCATTTTGTTACGTTACAGTCACAAGCTTCACATTATTTTCATGGGGTTTTTCTTTTATTTTACAGACCAACAGTAGACATATGAGAAACTGCTCTTCCCAGATGCAACCAAAACTGAACATTTTTGCTCAAATGCAAAATGTTATATGTGTGATGGAAAAATAACATTGCACATCACCATGAGCACACTATCCCTACTGTGAAACATGATGGTGGCAGCATCATGCTGTGGTTTTTCTTCAGCAGGGACATGGAAGCCTGTCAGAGGAAGATGAATTGAACTAAAAACAAGACAATCCTGGCAGAAAACCTGTTAGAGGCTGAAAAAAGACTTCGGACCGACGTACACCTTCCAGCAGGACAATTACCTGTACTCGAAACATCCAGTCTGAGTAAAAACATGTTTTTTTAAATATCAAAGCATATCCATATTCTTTAGAATGGATCAGTCAAAGTCCAGACCTAAATCCAACTGAGAATCTGTGATGACTTGAAACTTTCTGTTCACAGACACACTCCATCCACGGGGCGTCCGTGGAGTATAGGTAATCAAAGTCAAAAGTCAAAGTCAACTTTATTGTCAGAACTGCAATATGTACAGGACATACACAGGACCGAAATTGCGTTTCTCTCAGTCCCTCGGTGCAACAGTAACCATCTAAACACTAAACACTAAAACATTTAATAAACATAAGCATAAAATAGTAAAAGTGTAACACTGTCCTGAGTTTTTTCATAATAGTATAAAAGTATGAAAATTTACACCAACACTGAAACACCAAACACCCCTAAAACACCAAACACCCAATGAACATAAGCATAAAATGAAATAATAAAAGTGTAATACTGTCCTGAGTTTTTGCATAGTAGTATAAAAAGTATATCTATAAAATAAACTGAAGGTTCTAGCATTGACATTTGCAAAGAGTGGCACAGCAGCATATGAGTTAATGTACACAGTATATGTATGGAATGGCAGTCGTCCCCCGATCGGAAGGTTGGCGGTTCGAATCCCGGTTCCCCACACCATGTGTCGTTGTGTCCTTGGGCAAGACACTTAACCCCGAGTTGCTCCCGGTAGGACTGGAAAGCACCTTGCATGGTAGTCTGCCGCTACCGGTGTATGAATGTGTGTAGCATTCAATGTGTGTAGCGCTTTGAGATTTTCACTAATGAAAAGTGTGGTATAAATTGAATTCATCATCATCCAATTTGACAAAACTAGAGCTATTGTGCAAAGAAGAAAGGATGAAACATTCAGTCTCTATTTGCAAAGCTGGTAAAGACTTACCACTGTAATTCCAAAGAATGATGTTTATGTACAATATTGCCTCAGGTAGGCTGAATAAAAATGTAAACCACACTTTTCAGATTTTTACTTATTAAAAAAATTGAACCTTTGATTGTTTCCTTGACACCTCCCTATTCTGAGCTACCTTGTGTTGGTCTATCACGTAAAATCCCTGTAAAATATTTTGAAGTTTATGATTGTAATGTAACAAAATGTGAAAAAGCTCAACATATATGCTTTTTTCCCCCAAGAATTTGCAAGTGCAAGTTATCTGCAACTAGTGGAAACTATAACTGAAACTCCAACAGTTATATAAAAGCCTTTTGAAGTTATGTACCATGATATTTATGTTGTTTCAAAGTTCCTGTATGGTTCACAAAAGAAAACATATTAATACCTGTTTGAAAACTTGGCTACTGTATTGTAATTGTTGAGACATCTCTGATTCAACGTTGCACTTTGATCACAGCTGCAGAAAGAAAAGCTCTGTAGAGAGTGGTGAAGGCTGCACAGAAGTCTGTTGGAGTCAGCCTCCTCACCATCACAGACATCTACACCTTCAGATACAGGAAGAGGGCCACGTGTATCATGAAGGACCCCACTCACCCAGCACACACGCTTTTTGCCCTGCTCCCTTCAGGCAGGAAGTTTAGGAACATTAGGTGTAGAACCACTAGACTGAGGAACAGCTTCTACCCTGAAGCTGTTAGACTCATGATTCCTTACCAGGATAATCACTGTAAGAAAAATAAATCACTGTAATGCCACTTTAATTGGTGATATGTGACTTACCTGTGCTGCTGATTATTCATGCTGCTGATCTATGTTTCTTTTAGTACTGGTACTAACAGAAATTACTTTCTTTTGGTATTTTTACTATTTTTGGGTGTGGGACCCTGAGTACACATGTGAATGACAATAAACTTGAGAACTTGAACTTGATCATTTTTTATGAATCTTCAGAGGCTTTGATGGAAGAGAAGTACATTTTCTGATCTATGTTCTGTACCTTCTACAACAGAAAAGAAATGTGTTGGAAGAGGAGGTGAAAGAAGAAAAAAAAAGAAGCTAAAAATGACAATCAAGTCATGACCCATATAATTAAACCCCATTAATGGGGTAAGAAAAAGACCAGGAGTAACAAGAGGGGAAAATAAACAAGGAGGAACAGTTGTATGTAAATGATAGACTGAAAAGGACAGAGAGTGATTTCCCAATAAAAGAAGAGAAAGCCTTACCAATGAAATGGGAGATAAAAGGAGTAGCAGGCCAAGTCTCTGATGTGTGTGTGATAGGGGATGAAGGAGCCCGGTCAGCCTTCATAAGCCATTGATTTACACAATCCCACTCACAACCTAATATTTCATCTGTGCTACATTTGCAATCTCCCATCCAGTATGGCCATGAGCCATTACTGATGGCCAGGATCACAGCATGGTGGCCCCCTTGGAGTAATGAGATAGAGAGAGGTGGAAAGTGAGAAATGGGGCAGGCAGGAAAAAGGAGGAGGTTAAAAAAAAGTAGAGGACAAAAAAGGGGGATAATGGAAGAGAAGCTCAGGATGGAGATGAGGGTGGATGGGAGTTTCTCAATGTGCCATTATGGCGCATGAAAAGGAGAAAATCAAATGGACAAAAAACACTTCAGAGATGAAGCGAGTGTGAGAGCGGGAGAAACAGCCAGATTGAAATGAGGGCTGAATAAAAGTACAGGTAGAGAAAGACAGGGATTGATACAGAGGCTCTTCTCTAATTATGTCTCTTTTCACTGCCAGAGAGATGGTATAAAGCTAATTCCACCTGCACTCCTGCTTTTCCTGCTTTTTTTCTAAGACCTCATTCCAGCTTTCTTTAGTCCTCATGATGTGAAGCATGTTAGAGGCTGTTTGACACTGAAATGAACAGATGGTAATATCATTTCAAACAAAAGAGGCACTGCTATCACCCTGACAACAAATTTATCCCTGCCTCTGCTTCATCAGAACTCCATCCCTTTCTGTGTAGCTTGCACCTCAAACTGTCTATTTATTTTGGTTCTTTTCCATTATTTGTTCTTGTCCTTCATGTGGAATCACTGGTACGCCGAAGTCACTTCCAGACATACCTTGTCCTCTGATGATAAGGCGATTTTCAAGTTTGAATTAGCGCCCTTGTCATATTTCTGTATAAAAAAAATCAAATAAAAACGGTAAGAAAAAGTAACAAAAGTGTGAATTCCATGCCTATACTGCTAGTTTCGTTACAGAAGCTGATGCTGGTGTGGAAAAGAACAGGAAAATCAGTGTCAATACAGCAGCCAACCGTTGTGAAATCAGTTAAAATCAACCTCCTTCGGTTTAAACTACATGAAAAAATGTATGCCATTCAAGTAACATTGTACTGTAGTAGACAATAATAAATGGTGGGTGCTTTTTTTCCGCTTAGACTCACCTAAAAAAGACCAGTAGTTCGGTTTTGTGCTGTTAAACGTCTTTCATGATTGGAGAAGACCCAATTTGCTCTTAGACTACAGGTTTATTTGTGGTTACCAGAGTTTATAAATGTTAAATTGGAGGCAGATCTTTCATTCATCAGGCTCCAGTTTTGTTAGATTAAATAAAAAATATGTACACATGAGGCTAACATTTGGTTTACTTTGTAGTCCTAGGCTTAGGACTTTCCTTTTTGATAAATCCTCAAGTTAGAGTTAGCTTGGGTTTCCTGAGCTATCCTTTAGTTATGCAGCTATAAACTTGGACTGCTTAAGGACACACCACACACTTCACTCTGCTGTTTTTATGCTCCAACTCTCCATGTGTGTATTTACAGATTTTGCAGCTTTTAGCCCTATGTTTTTCTTTCTTATATTCACAGTTGAAACCACACCTGTACCACTTGTGACGTGTGACGTCATGAGCGCCGCAGTATGGCCGCGCTGATGCGAGCACCGCTTCAATTTAATCTTTTTTCTCTTCCGTTGTTCTTGTTTGAATTTTTTTTTTTGCACCTACACTGCACACCCACGCTACGGGTATGACCGCGACACACTTTTGGAGTTTTCTGTGCCACTGTCTTACCATCATGCCTTCCTGCCATTGTGATTCAGTTCCCGACCCCCATTCAGCTTTGGGCTCAGGCTCCAGTCTGTCATGGCAGCTGTCTCCATGATCCTCCACCTGCCTGCACAGACCAAACTCTACAGATCGGTTCGACTCTGCAGGGAAAACCTTGGATGTTCTCTGTCTGCTGGACCCGGTTCTGGAGGGCAGTCTGTGAGTGCAGCTACTGTGGTCCTTATTATCATCACGCTGCTGGTGGGACCTGCTTACAAGACCTGCTAATGCTGCTAACAAGACCATGCCGCTAACAGAACAGAACCATGCTGCTGAAAGAACCTCACTGCTTACCGAACAACACTGAAGATGTACAATGCCTTGTTTGGCTCCTTGCTCTTTGTATTTTTGCTGCATGCATTGGTATTTCCTTTTGTTTCTTTTTTGGCAAGTTGAGACGGTTCTTCTCATCCTCAGCATTTCATTGCATTGTTGACCTTGTGCTGATTTTTTACATATGACAAATAAACCAAACGTGAACTTGTTGCTTGTCTATCTCTTTTGCCTGTATTCTCAATTCCCTGCCTGTCAGGACAGAAAGCAGCCCATCCTGAGACTGGTTCTGTTGAAGGTTTACACGTGTTAAAAAGGAGTTGTTCCTTTTTGTTGTTACCAGTGTGCTGCCCAGGATTGGGAAACAACAACATTTGTTGGACTTTGCAGGCTTTTTTACATAGACAAACTTCTAACTGGTATTTCATAATCTACTAAATTTGATTCTACTGTATTAGAATTTGACTGAAATGACTCTAAATTAGAAACTACGGAAGCGTAGTGATGACACCTGGAGAAAATATTTTTGGGGGCTTATCACGTAATAACGTGATACGTATCACGTAATAACGTGATATTCACGTTATTACGTGATACATATCACGTTATTACGTGATATTATCACGTTATTATGTGATAATATCACGTTATTACGTATCACGTAATAACGTAATAATACGTAATAATTCACGTTATTACGTGATAATATCACGTTATTACGTATCACATAATAACGTAATAATACGTAATAATTCACGTAATAATTCACGTTATTGCGTGATAATATCACGTTATTACGTATCACATAATAATTCACGTTATTACGTGATAATATCACGTTATTACGTATCACGTAATAACGTAATACGTATCACGTAATCATGTGATACGTATCACGTTATTACGTGATAAGTATAGATGTCCATCCACATGGTATCAGCACCATTACCCACACAATGGGAGAGAGGCTGGCTTCTGTGCTGCTTTCATCCAGTAGGTAGTTCCAGATAAAATGCAAATTAAGGGATGTACTGTAGAGCCTAGAACTGCAGGTCTGACCTCCAAAACAAGATGATTAAGATGCACACTTAAACAGTTTAAAGTTCTCCACTTTCTTGACCAAGAGTTTGATACTACAAAGTTTTGAAAGTGTCAACCTTTTCATTCAGAAAACTAGCATTCCCATGTACTTGATTTGTCTTGGTTAATTTACTCCTGAATAAATTTCTGATAAACTGACTCTAACTCCCATGTTTATCACCAAACTTACATTTCTTCATTCAGTTCCTTTAATTATTGGGTATATTCTACATTTCTCTACTAATATCTCTAAGATATGCATTAAAGACAGAGATCCAAACTTCACTCAAAATAAGCTTAGGCCCTGTTTACACGGACACTGTGTGGGGGAAACGCAACTTTTGGGTATGTTAATTAGGTTGAAAGTTTTGCGTTGACATGGGCGAATTCTGTGGATACGACTCTCTCCCCCCCCACCCCCGTACTCATGAATTTACTGTAGTTACCATGCTGGGCCATTAGATGGCGCTGTGATTTTTGGAACCTTCACTACTGCGCACGCGTGCCACTGCTGCCTGAGGTAAACAAACAGAGCACACGAGGCAGCCTGTTTTCCTCTCTGGCTAAAAGTTCAGCTAAACTACAAGTTGTTGTCAACAAGTTAACAACAAGTTAAAGCTGGAATTTGGATAAGAGTCAACAGATCGGACACCGAGTGGGGCCGCTTCATCTGCGCACCAGTTGCTGAGCAGAACCAGAACCGAGTCAACATGTCTGACTTTAGTCCGTGAGAATCAGCTGATTTACAGCAGGGCTACAAGGTAAACCATGTTCTTAATAATGTTTCCTTGTGTTTAGTTCGATCACAGAACAACCAACTGAGGTTTTATTTTTATTTTTTTCCTGCGAGGTCGAAGCTGTTCCACGAAGCGGACCGGCGGTTCGGATCTGGGTCCAGTGTCCACCAGGATGAACAACAGAGTCCAGTTCATTAAAGTTCGGTTAACGTGTTTTTAAAAGTGTTCAATTTAATTCTCAGTGTTTGTGACATGAGTTTGTGGTGTTGAATAAATAAATAAATTAAAAATCAACCTGGTGTCTTCATTTTCAACATGCAGCATGTTAGGCATGACGTAACGAGTCCAGATAGCTTCATTTAGCTCAGATAAATGTAAATATCTCCCACGCTAACATAAATACTGTTTATTATTGTTAAACTGTTAATATATAGCACATTTAGTATGTTATAGTGCAGCGTGACACGTGAAATGTCCGACTGCCTCGTTAACAGACAACTGGATCCAGGCAGCTGCTCTCTTCCAACACAGATGCAGGTAAGGTGTAGAATAATTAAATATGAGAATCAAAATATATTCCATCAGCTATAGTTCAGAAAGTGGTGCGTGTGTCCACTGTCCAGTCCACCGCCATTGTTAAAATGCCGGCTGTCTGCGCGTGCGTGCTGCGTGCATGTGTTCAAACAAAAGCTCCGCGGGAGATGTTTACATTATCAACGGGGGGTCTGCGAAAAACTTCCACCTTGAGAGCAGGGTCAGAAAAGTATCGGTGTCATCGAGGGGGGCCAGCAGCGTCGTGTAGGCGATAAGCAAAGTCGCAAAGAGAAAGTAGCGGTTACACTCAAAATACGCGCCGTGTAAACTGGCCCTTAATGTGGTTTTTTGCAGTTTCATGAAAACTAAACACGAGCGGGTTTTTCCCCCCACATTTTTTCCTTATCAAACATCTGCATTTTCTATGAAAGGCCATCAGGTTGTAGCTCTGTTAGCTTGCTCCCTTTAAAACCCCCAAAATGCCCATTAATGTGATCAACAACACTGACTGCAGTTTGTGTTTCTCTTTAGAAACCATTAACCCAATTCTTTGAGTAAGCAGTCCAGATTAAAACACTACCTTTTTAAACAAAAATGTTTGTGGTAGTTACAGAGAGTCATTCACAACATCCACTCTGAGCATTGCATCCTTTTTATGTGCATGAAATTACTTGTAGATATTTTTCTAGTTCAACCAAAACGGCTGCAACTCAGTCCGTTCTCAACCTCAGATCATAGTTAGTGCATGCAGGGTGAACTTATGTATCTTATTTAAATTAATTCTAGGTCTTAAACTATTTATAGTGAAATGACTGATGTCAGTCTTTAGTTTAAATAATAGTGTGAATATGAATACAATCATCATTGTCTTGATGGAAGATAAAACTCGATCACAGTCTCAGGTCTCTTGAAGACTCAAACAGGTTTTATTCCTTAATGTTCCAGTATTTGGCACCATCCATCTTTCCATCAATTCTGAGCATCTTCCATGCCCATGCTTAAGAAAAGCAGGCCCAAACCATGATGCTGCCACTACCATGTTTGACAGTGGATGGTGTGTTCAGGGTGATGAGCTGTGTTGCTTTAAAGCCAAACTGATAGTTTTGAATTGTGGACAAACAGTTCTGATTTTGGATTCAGGTGACCAGAGCAACGTCTTCCACATGCTTGGTGTGTCTCCCTGGTGGCTTGTGACAAACTTGAAACAACATTTTCTTAAGGATATATTTGAGAAATAGCTTTCTTCTTGACACTCTTCAATAAAGGCCAGATTTGTGCTGTGTACGACTGATAGCTGTCATATGGACAGACTCTCCCAGGCAACTCTTTTGTTTTTTTACATATTACAGTACACTAACATGTTTCATTGCTCCATATTATTTCAAATTAGCAATTTATCATTGTTTATTAAACTCTGAAAGCTGTGTTATGTTACTTTGTTTATATTCTCTCCTAAAATGCGGTTAGATGTGCCTTTTTGTTTATTTTTAACTATTGAACTGTCCCATTCTGCTCAGGATTCTTCTCAGAGTGCGCATACTGATGATGATGTCATCCACAGTGCGAAGCATCATCAGTATCTCTCCATGTTTTAGACCAAGCATGAAGTAAAACTTGATGAAATTCTGTAAATTAGCCATTGTGCAGGCAAAAACAAGCGTATGGGCGAACTTGCATTATGGGTAATGGTGCTGATACCATGTGGATGGACATCTATACTTATCACGTAATAACGTGATACGTATCACGTAATAACGTGATACGTATCACGTAATAACGTGATATTATCACGTAATAACGTATCACGTAATAACGTGATACGTATCACGTAATAACGTGATATTATCACGTAATAACGTGATACGTATCACGTAATAACGTGATACGTATCACGTAATAACGTGATATTATCACGTAATAACGTGATACGTATCACGTAATAACGTGATACGTATCACGTTATTACGTGATAAGCCCCAAAAAATATTTTCCCCAGGTGTCATCACTACGCTTCCGTAAGAATCTGCCACAAATTAGCTTTTTTTTTTCTAAATGACTTTTGAAGATAAAAGAAGATCCCACCACACTAGCACAACCCCAACCCAGTGAATCTGTGTTAGGCGGTTTGGATACCATGGTTGTAGCCAAGGCACAAGGCAAGCATGCTCAGTCTTGATTTGAATCTCAACAACCAAGCCACATTGGTGCGTTCAGGCCCCACATTTTGGTAATGTCCCTACCTAGATACCCAGGTCCTCAATACACTGCCTTTACGATGATCAACCATGACCTAAAAATACCTTACTTTGTACATGTTCATTACAAAGTACATTGTGGACCTTTCATCCTCTCTCATGCTATAGTGTAAATATATTGTCATGGTCTTTGCCAGTTTTAGGGTTACCCATATTGACATTTACACATCTTACAAGCAAACGGAGGTCCCAAAAGCATAACGGTGTCCAAAAATAGATGCTGGAGTCAAGCAGGGTCCAGTCCAGAAAAGCTTATTCCACATCAAAATCAACTTGATTACTCCATTGTAAGCACTGGGTCATCATCCACTGTGAAAGGACCCCAAGCCAACCTAGGATTTACAAAACATCAATAAAACATTTTTTATGAATGCAGACCACAAAATTTGCACACGTAGCCAGTACAGTATACTGTATAGCATTGTATTGAAGTGATTGCTGCTCAGCTTGGTGCAAAATATTGTGTTCTGCTTCAACACAATGAAGCAGAAAATAGTAATCACCAAAATGACCATACCTTTTCTTTAATTTTTCTCCTAAAACTATTCACACTAGGACTAAGCCCCTCCATTTGTAACTGTGTCCTAAACTTCTTAACAAACAGACCACAGTCAGTGAGGATTCACAACTTCTCCTCCTCCACCATAACCCTCAGCACTGGCTCTCCTCAAGGATGTGTGCTGAGCCCTCTCCTGTTCACTCTGCTCACGTATGATTGTACAGCCACCCATCCAGGCTGTCACATTGTAAAGTTTGCAGATGATACAGCTGTGGTGGGATGCATCACAAACAATGATGAGTCCAGCTACAGGCAGGAGGTGGAACACCTGGAGAGCTGGTGCAAAGACAATAACCTTCACATCAATGTGAAGAAGACAAAGGAGATGATTGTGTACTTCAGAAGGAACAAACACACCCACACACTGAACATAAGAGGATCTGGTGGAAGTGGTCTCCAGCTACAAGTACTTGGGTGTACACATGAACGATATCCTCAGCTGGAGCAACAACACCACCAGCCTGATCAAGAAAGGTCATCAGAGACTCTACTTCCTCAGATGGCTGAGACGAGCTGGTCTGAGCAGCCCATTTCTCACCTCCTTCTACAGGTGTGCAGTGGAGAGCATCCTGTGCTCCAGCATCAACGTGTGGAATGGAGGCTGCACAGCTGCAGAAAGAAAAGCTCTGCAGAGAGTGGTGAAGAATGCACAGAAGTCTTTTGGAGTCAGTCTCCCCACCATCACATACATTTACACCTCCAGATACAGGAAGAGGGCCACCTGCATCATGAAAGACCTCACTCACCCAGCACAAGCACCTTTTGCTCCACTCCCCTCAGAAAGGACGTTGAGGAGCATTAAGGGTAGAACCACTAGACTGAGGAACAGCTTCTACCCTGAGGCTGTTAGACTCATGAATAAATAACCAGAATAATCACTGTGAAATATCATATGTTGCTACTGATCTGTTTCGTGTTGTTGCTGATCTGTTTTCATGTTGCTGTGTTCATTTGTGCCCATCTGCTCATACAGACTCATGTTCGTGCTGCTGTTTGGAGTAGTGTTTTTCTATGATGTTAAAACAACACACATACACACACCACACGCATGCACATTCCTGTAAACATACTTTTTGGGAACTTTGCATTGACTTCCATTCATTTTTTTATAGACTAACCCTGACCCTTACCCTAAACCTAACCATTACTAGAACATATGTAACCCTAACCCTAACCCATGTGCAATTCACACCTTAGTCCTAAACCTAACTGCCCAATGAGACTTATCCTTATGGGGACCTGGCTTTTGTCCCCACAAAGAGCAGTTGGTTCCTACAATGCATGATATTTGTAAAATTGGACCCTACAAG
>JBBPBX010021243.1:8337-28182 GCA_038048925.1 Garcialebias charrua
TCCAAGACTGAGGCCATACTGATTGGCACCCCTCACCAGGTACAAACATCTCCTATAACAAGACTTTCCTTTTCTGGACAAGACATCCCCCTCTCCACCTCTGTTACTAATCTTGGAATAAAAATGGACTCCAATCTTACATTTGAAAATCACATTAAGCATCTGTTTAAAACTTGCTTCTTCCATCTTCGAAACATCTCCAGACTTCGCCCATCCCTAACTTTTTCCGATGCTGAGAAGCTCGTCCATGCTTTTGTCTCCTCCAGGCTCGACTACTGCAACTCCCTGTTTATTGGAATCCCTGGCAAAAACCTTCAGAAACTTCAATATATTCAAAACAGTGCAGCAAGGATCTTGTTGAGAGTTCGTAAATTTGAACATATTACGCCCATTCTCCATAACCTTCATTGGCTTCCTGTCGCCTACAGAATTCAGTACAAAACTGCTCTCATTACACATCAATGCTTACATGGAGCTTCACCAGATTATCTGAAGGATATTCTTATTCCATACTCATCCACCCGGTCGCTGCGGTCACAGAACAGTAATCTCCTTCACATTCCGAGAACCAAATTAAGGACCATGGGAGACCGGGCTTTCAGTGTGGCTGCCCCCCGCCTGTGGAACTCTCTTCCTGACTGTCTAAGAGCCCCACAGTCTGTGGTTGACTTTAAGAGCGGCTTGAAGACCTTTCTTTTCGACCAAGCATACTCTACCTCCTCATGATTCTACTTTTGATCTTAGCTGATATTGTTATTGATTTTAATTGTTTTATTATTTGTTTTATTGTCATTTAATTCTGTTGCTCCTTGTAGCACTTTGAGATTTTCATTAATGAAAAGTGCGTTATAAATTGAATTCATTATTATTATTATTATTATTATATATATCATGTTGTGATAGTATCACTGTTTGAGTGCGGATCATTTACTGTCTCTTTGATCTTTAACCTTTTTTATGTAGATTGAAGTGACATATTTAATATGGACAATGATAATTGTGTTATGAAATCTTCTCCTGTCATCAGCTTGTGGAAACGTTTGAACTTAAGTTTCACAGGAATTAAAGACAGACCTTGCCTTGCTTGAAACACAGGTTTTATTCCCATGAAAACTAAGAGCTCAATGAAAATATCTGACATACAGAGTCTGAAGAAAACTTTTTAAATTTGAAACTCTGACACATTAAGTTGAGGAAAACAAACTTCCATTGCATAACATTTACACAAAGTACTGATTTTAGTTTGTGTGAAAATTCTAAAGATAAAAAATTTGTTAGAGAACAAAATAATGTATATTGCTGTGCTAACAACTGAAATGTAGATTATCAAGCAATGAGAGTTCTTCAAATGAGGCTCAATAATAATTAATGGAAGAAATGTTTTTATTATAGAGACATGTTATGTGTTACAGAAGGAACGCCGTTCCTGTTCAGGTCTGCTGCACGTACAGTCTTCTCTTTGATCTCTGCCATCTAATGTGGGCGGACGTCCCTCTGTAACAGTGAGAACACAGTGACAGGTTACATCAGTGCCAGGTTGGAAATACATTTTGTGGTGTTTTATTGCACATAAAAAAAACATAAAAGACTCACAGCACTTGTAGAGCTTGGTGAGCCTTTCAATGTCATAGCGGCTCATCTCCTTGGCATTTCCAAAGGAAACATTAGGATTAGGGATAGGGACCATGGTGGGCTGGTTGTTCTTAGAGAAGGCATACCTTTAGCACAAAACAAATACAGAGCAGTTAGACACAGCCATGGGTGAATCCTGCACATCAACAAGTCTGGAGTCAGTTTTTTTCACCTGTGGTACTGCATGACAGAGTTGTAATCATAGGGAGTACCCTGGTTGAGGGTGGCAATCTTCCTAAAGTTGTGCTCCATTCCTGTGGGTGGGTGGGGGTGGGGGGGTTCACTCTATCACTTAATGAAACTTGGGTAACACATGCATGCACTTGTGTGCAGTAAAGCCCTCCATTACCTGACTGAACGTTTTGCAGCAGAACTTGGATGTGGTTGTCCCTGTCAGAGCGGGTCTGTTCGTGGTTGAAGCCCAGAGCATGGAGCAGTTCATGCTGGACGGTGCCGTGGTACAGGCATCCACTCCTAGCCAGAGAGACCACCTGCTTACTACCACGACGGCCAACATAAGACCAGCAGCTGCACAAGAGGAGAGAGATTCTGAGATTCAGTCAGGTCCCAGAAGAATTTTCAACTCACGGTAAAGTTGTTCATCGGTCAGATTTGTACCCGGATTGGGACTCAATGCTCAGCCAGTCAGTGTCTGTGGTTTTGGTGGGCCTGAAGCGGATGCAGGAGAAGGATGAAAAAGACTCCAGTCCACGGACGATGATGGCCTTCTCACGGTCGGCTGGCAGGATGAAACCAAACAAAGGAAATTCAAACGAAGAGCTCCAGAAAGTTGGCTAGCTGTGATATTCAAACGTTTAAAGTCATAATGTATGAAGTCAGTTAGCCCCAGAACTAGCACATGTGTCCAACAAACCCAAAGCGCTAGGCTTTTTGGCTTGTTGCTCCAGATGTTAGTACTCAAAAAGAGCATAAGAGCAGTACAACACAAGTTGGTATATTGATGATCTTCTCTGGACTTTTGTAAAAGCAGTTTTAAACCCTAGTAACAATAATATACCTCAGAACAGGTGACTATGCACCAACATTTGTGGACTGTTTTTATTCCCCACCACTGAAAGGTGAACGGCTGCAAGGTTTTTGTTTTTATACCTGTGTTCGTGTGCATTATTAGTTAGCAAAATATCTCTTGACCTTTAGACAAACCTGTCTGTTTTTTGAACTGTTAGAAGGAACTGGACTTGGCCTTTTGATAACCGTTGATGACCTGTGTACAGATGAGCAGTTCCATATGTGATCAGAGCAGTTGCTCTCCAATGCAAGAGTTAGGGGTTCAATTCCACCAGCAGCCACATGCTGAAGTGTCCCTGTGTAAGACACTGAACCCCTCTCTGCCTCCGGTGTGTGTCCCATTGGTGTATGAATGTGCACTAAAGCACAAATTAGACTTTAGATATTGAGTGCTGTGTGAATGGGTAAATGAGGGCACAGACTGTAAAGTAAAGAGCTTTGAGTATCTTGATCAGATAGAAAGGTGATATATAAGTACAATCCGTTTATCAAAAACAATTGTGCATGTCTTTTCGTGACACTCACAGAAGTGGTTGGTAATGTAGTATGGAATGTAAACTTTCCCATCGGTCCATTTGCCCCACAGGCAGCCTGAGCTGGTGCAGGGATCAGCGTTTTTCTCGGCATCAGTGTCAATGGCAATGTCTCCTTCGATCAGGATGGGCTCATCTTCAGAACGGACTGAAACAAACCACACCAACACTTACACACACCGGGCCAATTATCAAAGACAAAATCAGGGCTTGAGCGTGGTTGAAGACTCACCCAGGTTGCGGTTGGCTCGCTCCAAGAGTTCAGACACAGAAAGGTCCTCTGTTCAGAGACAAGAGCGTTTTAAATGACTGCATGGCAACACATGTTCATAAAAACATGTTTTAATATTAGAGCAGACTCCATACCTAACTGAAGGTTCAGTGCAGGACAGCAGGAAGGAGAAATGATGACGGGGTGAAGGATTACCAAAACAGGAAAAAAAAATATATATATTTAGTATTTTGGCTCAAACTGAACTTAACATGTTGGAAATAAACAACATTCTGTGTCTTAACCTTATACAACTTCCTGTTTCCAGACATTTTACCCAACTTTCATCGTTTTAAGTTAAATTACATTAAATTCTAGTAATTTTGTTCATAATTGAAAGAACTTCAAAGAAGAAAGAATTTCAGAAGCCTAACATTTATGACATCTGACAATTCAATGACTGATGGCAACAACAAAAAAACAATAACCCTAAATTAATCATTTATGCATTTAAAGTGCGTTACCGTCTCTTTCAGTATTTTAAAAAGTTTCAATCATCAATCACTGAATTAATTGATTAAAATAATCAACAGTTCACCCTGATGCATGCTCAATAATCCAGGTAGAAAAATCTAAAAAAGCTAAGTCTGGTCCTCTGGACATTCAAAAAAACAAAACAAAACAAATAAATAAATAAAACCGGTTCAGTTGGTGATTGATTACAACCAAGTTAACATGATCTTCATCTTACATTATTATTAATGTAAGAAAAACTTTTACAAAATGCATAAGTAGTAATAATCAAGTAGTTAGTTACATTTCTGTCCAAACACATTTGTTCCAATGAGTACACAAAGCTAACATGGATCAGTAACAGTTCACCTCCTGATCCACAGTCATCCTGCTGTATCCTTAAACATGAGTCAAGTCAAGTCAAATACATTTAAAACAGCAGCTGTTACCAAAGTGCTTACAATAAAATAATGGTATGATGTGGTAATGGCAATAATAAAACAAATATACAACCTAAATAATTTCCTGTTAAAATATTGACAAATAGTGATGATGGTTCCAGAGAAGAGCAGGAGACTTTAAAAAACCTTCACCATTAATTAAAATGGTTTGAATGGATCAGGGATTTGTGTGAGGGAAAATAAAGGAGTTTTCAGATTTGCAGCAGTGTGAGTTTAGAGAGCTTCAAGATGTGCTGTGGTGAATCCAGACAGATGTTCCTACCTCAGTGTCAGCCCAGCAGCAGGCAGACAGCAGCAGAAGAGCCGAGAAAACAGACAGGCGACACATGCTGATCAAACCTGCAAGGACACGAACAATCAGCTGCTGAAACACATGCAATCGTCTTTCAACACCCACAGAAGAAGTCTCCACTGCAGCAGAACTCACTTTGGATCCTCCGTGGATCTGTTCAGTAGAGTGTGGACTCCTGGATGTTGCATATATACGCTAAGCTGAATCAGTGAGAGCACGTAGAGATGACAGAAAATGCCAAGAATCAGCAAAAACCTGCAGCTTATCAGTTCTTACAGTATGGAAACGGTCCATAGCTTTACTGTACGTGGGAAGAGGACAGCTGCTGAGCTGTGCGTGCATGTGTGTGCATGTGTGTGTGTGCGTGTGTGTGTGTCTGTGTGTGTGTGTGTGTGAACTGTGAAAGTTGGTGCATGTTTGCCACATGCAACAGAGTGCTTCTATTAAAAAAAAGTATAATACGCTGAAGCCCAAACTATTTTACAGCTAAAAAAGGAAAATTTTCACTTGCTGCAGAAAGAGGAATGACAGGCAACAATGTGCCCATTTGTTGGTTGTGTTAGCAAAAAATCTCAACTTGTTCAAAGAAAAAAGATTGTGTTGAGTCTTGTGTGCTATTAACCCAAAGTATATGGACTCGTTGCAGAAACTTAATAAAGGTGATTCTGAGTACTCTTACAGGTGGTAATATTTGTTATGTTGTGTTGTTTATTTGTCATATGCAAGTTAACAGCGCAATGAAATGTTCAGGATAAGAAAAACTGATTCGACTCGCAAAAAAAATAATGAAAAATAAATAAATACTAAAGCACGGGTTCAAAATAAAGTACCAAAAAGTGAAAAAATAAATGTAATATTCACAAGGTCCAAAAGAGAGATGTAAACAACAACATGGTAGAATATAACTGCAGGTATGATGAATTTGTATGAATAAGTATTTCAAGGAAGTAATATAAGCTAAAATGCACTTGATCTCACATTAACAGAATACACCAGTTGTGTGACAGGTTATTGCACAGGTAGTGAGTGACATTGAGATTGAATGATAATAATAATAATAATAATAATAATAATAATAATAATAATAATAATAATAATAATAATAATAATAATGAATTCAATTTATAACGCACTTTTCATTAATGAAAATCTCAAAGTGCTGAATGATGATGCTAAGGTAGATACATAGATACTGTGTGTCTACAGAGTGCAACAGTAATAAACATACAGATGTGGCTTGGTGCAATGTTATTGCCAATAGTTCAGTATTATTGTCAAGAATTCAGTAATCTAGTGGATAATAGCTGACGTTTAGTCTTTTCATGCACGATGACAGGCTCCTGTATCGTCTGCCAGAGGGTAGTAGATAGAAGAGACCTTGTGCTGGGTGGGTGTGGTCCTTAATGATGCTGCATTCTTTACACAGACATCAGCGGTGGTAGATGTCCTGGTTAGTTTTAATGATATTTATGATAGCCTATTTATGAAGTTTATGTTGGTTACTCTCACTACTACATGACTACATGATGTTTTTATATGGAATTGTTGTGCTATTTGAGATTAGTTATTAGTGCCAACATATCACCACAACCACTGACAAAATATTACAATTATAGCTTAAAAAATACAACACATAAAATATGTAAATTCTTTTCTTTAATGAAACAGCAGTTCTGACTTTCTTTGCTCACTGAGAGGCTCAGAACAACCAAATACGTCACATTTCTTACCCTTTCATTTTGTACTTGAGGCAAAAATCAAGACAAATCTGTTCCATAAAACACGATGCTACATCTTTATTTTTCCACTAGTTGGTCTGTTCATTGCAGCAGACTTACACAAAGTGGCAAAATGAAAACCTGTCTGCAGACCTCTGCTTTAAATTTGTATAATGATCTCCAACGACCTGAAACATGCCACGCCAGGCTAATTATTATTTGTAAACACTGCTGTGCATCATCTTAATCTCATTAGAACTGTGATTTCAGTTTCTTGTATTAAAATGCAATGACAACAGTGGAAAGCATAGCTTTTCTCAATGTTTGACAAAAATAAATAAATAAAAGCAATATGAGTGTGACAGGCACAAAAAGAAAAAATCTTCCATGTGTTCAGCGAGAATATGTTCCTACAGTCATCTGAAAGATGGGCTGAGTGCACGTCGCACTGCTCCCAAGAGTACAGCCCCGTTTGCTTTAGATAGAAACAGGGAAAAAGGCCATGAGGAAAGGATAGTGGTATTACAAAAAAGATCTCTTCATACCTTGTTCTTATCAGGTCACGTTTTAGGACATCAAAAAACTCTACCAGCCAACATATTTATAAACAAATTACATATGCATTTGATGACAATAAGTTGAGATTTATCCATGAAGCACATAAGTTCTCAGGGGGTGGGGGTGGGGGGGAGATAAGTCGGCCTGCTTCAAGGCCAAACAGGAGAGTCAGATTCAGATAAGCCACAGTTGTTGATTTTTTATCAGGCAGATTGTTGTTTCTCGTCAGCCTTGAGTCCTGCTGGTACTTTCAATGATCCAAAATGGCCAGATTTGTGGGCATTCCACTGGTGGTCCCTGCTTATTAGCTCCCTCCAAGGTCATCTCCAACATGCTGGCGAGCCCCAGAGGTCGCAGGTGGTCTGCAATTCTCACAGTTCACTTCCATCTGTTGAGTTTGTTCTTTTATGTGAAGACGCGATGTGGTGATGATGAATGGGATCTTCGCCTTAGTTAAGCAGCGTCTGGATGAAATGAGTGATCTTCTCCTGCCCACATCCCTCCCTGCAGGGGTTTGGACATGACCCTTATAGATGCTGTTTTTCACTGACACAAACAGAAAAATAAATAAGCAGCCCTGTGACACATGGAACAGCAACTATCTAAGGAAAAGTAATGCATCTTAAAAATTAATTAAATAAAAAAATAAAAAAAGAATTTGTATTGCTTTAAAAGTAGTTTTATTTATTTTTATTTTTTATTTTTACATCACATTAGTTTAGCATCACATAGTTCTTTTTGGTCAGGGGTGTCCAAAGTGCGGCCCGAAGGCCATTTGCAGCCCTTGTAGTGCTTTTGTGCGGCCCATGATTGTAATTAAAGAATGGTATGATTTCAACCCACAGGCTGAAGAGGTTGATGCAGATGTAGACCTTCTTTAGAATTAATGGTGATACTTGTTACATTTTTAGGTTTAACAGCAAAACAGATGAAAATAATATTCTCAAAATGAACAATATTAAGTACAATACAAATATTTCTATAATTAATCCCTCTATCCTACAACAAATCTTCACTGACCTACCAAAAACTATAATTTTGGATAATAATTCATAAAACTTGGCTAAATTTAACAAGCGTTTTCAAAGAAAGTAATTTCACTTGATTAAATCAATGGGTAGAAATTGGACATTTTAAAATAATATAAAGTGCTATCATCAACATACAAGTTGATCAACTTTATCAGTGTCTTTTCAAACCTTCCATGAATCTGTTTTAACAACTGCCTGCTGGACCGTTTTTCAGAACTTTGATGACCCTTCTGGGCCGTCCATGGTCCAAACAGGATTTTGAATTTCCACCCCCATGTTTTAAAGAACATTTTCTCATTTTAGGCTTTTGTTAAGGTTTATGTTTATGAGGCTCCTGATGTTCTGGATCAATGATAATTTAAACTAAACTTTTAGCATTTCTCCAAAATATGTTTCAGGTTGTTGAGAGTTTAAACATGAGAGGGGAAACAAAAAATGCTTTTTAAACATTTTTTTTAATTTTCTTAAATTCATATTTTTCTGGCCTATAAGAGTCAGAGAGTCAGAGAGTCTTTATTGTCATTTGCACCGCATGTGGTACATGTGATGAAAACGAGATTATGTACACGAGGTCCCAGTTACATCCAACAACAAATGAAAGAGAAAAACAGTAATAACATCTAGAACTAACTAAGAAAAACATCAACTAGTAATACACTAAGCCTAATATAGTGGGAATAAACAGCAGCACGAACATGAGTTTGTATGAGCAGATGGTCACAGATGAACACAGATGAACACAGCAACAAGAAAACAGATCAGCATCAGTATGATGTGATATTTTGCAGTGTTTATTTTTTATTTTATTTTTATTTATTCATGAGTCTAACAGCCTCAGGGTAGAAGCTGTTCCTCAGTCTAGTGGTTCTACACTTGATGCTCCTCAACCTCCGTCCTGAGGGGAGTGGGGCAAAGAGTGAGTGTGCTGGATGAGTGAGGTCTTTCATGATGCAGGTGGCTCTTTTCCTGCATCTGGAGGTATAAATGTCTGTGATTGTGGGGAGACTGACTCCAACAGACTTCTGTGCAGCCTTCACCACTCTCTGCAGAGCTTTCCTCTCTTCAACTGTGCAGCCTCCATGCCACACGTTGATGCTGGAGCACAGGATGCTCTCCACTGCACACCTGTAGAAGGAGGTGAGGACTGGGCTGCTCAGACCAGCTCGTCTCAGCCGTCTGAGGAAGTAGAGTCTCTGATGACCTTTCTTGATCAGGCTGGTGGTGTTGTTGCTCCAGCTGAGGTTATCATTCATGTGTACACCCAAGTATTTGTAGCTGGAGACCACTTCCACTGCAGACCCACCTATTTTCAGTGGGGCATGGGTGTGTTTGTTCCTTCTGAAGTCCACAATCATCTCCTTTGTCTTCTTCACATTCATGTGAAGATTATTCTCTTTGCACCAGCTCTCCAGGTGTTCCACCTCCTGTCTGTAGCTGGACTCATCATTGTTTGTGATGCATCCCACCACCGCTGTATCATCTGCAAACTTAACAATATGACAGCCTGGAAGTGTGGCTGTACAATCATATGTGAGCAGAGTGAACAGAAGGGGGCTCAGCACACATCCCTGAGGAGAGCCAGTGCTGAGGGTTATGGTGGAGGAGGAGAAGTTGTGGATCTTCACGGACTGTGGTCTGTCTATAAGTCCTTTCCTCTAGACAGTTCTGGCCCACCTATGAAAAACCTTGGACACTCCTGGTGCTAACTAAATACTTTCAGTTCCCTTATCCATCAGTCACTCGGTGCAACATATTGCTATGGGAAATTGCACCCCGCGTGATTACCTGAAGGAATACATTCACGCCTTTACGGCCAGGGAGTCAGCGTCACGCCAGAGACCCCGCCCTCTGGGTACTTAAGACGCGGACGCCCATCCTACTTTCTCTTATTGCCCTTCACCTCGCTTAAACCTGAACTTCGTGGGACTTCTCTGTTGTCACATCGCTTGACTAGGTGAGCTTGCTCCTTACGCTGAGCGTACAGAGAAATTTCCTGCGTTTTCTACTTAACCTCGAAGCTTTCTTCTCTCTCCGCAGCTGCTTCGCTCGATGGCGCTAACTGTGTCACAACGCTCCCTGCTAACTAATAGCAGGCTAGCCAGCGAAAGCGACATGACAGGGAGGACATCTTCAAACAAAGGAAAGCTCAATTTCGCAGCTCATAGATAAATACAGTAGTAGTAATGCACACTGGTTTAGCATATAAGTAAATAACCATAAATAACTGTCTAATGTGATTCTGGCTGTGATGTTAAAGGTTTATAGCACAGTGTGTACATGGACTGCTATGAAACTTTGACTAACTTTAGCTCATTTGTCTGGTCAGAATTAAACTGCTTGTTAATCAGGGGGCATCCTTACCAGATGCCTGAACCACCTCAACTGGCTCCTCTCGATGTGGAGGAGCAGCAGTTCTACTCTGAGTCTCTCCCGGATAACCGAACTTCTCACCCTATCTCTAAAGGAGAGTCTGGCTACCCTGCGGAGGAAACTAATTTCAACCGCCTATATCCGCAATCTCATTCTTTCAGTCACTACCCAGAGCTTGTGACCATAGGTGAGTGTAGGAATGTAGACTGACTGGTAAACCGAGAGTTTTGCCTTGCAGCTCAGCTCTTTCTTTACCACAACGGACTGGTACAGAATCTGCAAAACTGCGACGCTGCACCAATCCATCTGTCAATCTCACACTCTATTCTTCCCTCGGCTCACTCGTGAACAAAACCCAGAGATACTTGAACTCCTCCACTTGAGGCAGAACCTCACCCTCGATCTGGAGAGACCAATCCACCCTTTTCCACTTGAGGACCATGGTCTCAGATTTGGAGTGTTGATTCTCATCCCAGCCACTTCACACTCGGCTGCGAACTGTGTGAGCTGAAGATCACGGCATGATGACGCCAACTGGAACACATCATCTGCAAAGAGCAGAGATAGAATCCTGAGGCCACCAAACTGAAAACTCTTCCCCCACTGGCTGCACCGAGAAACTCTGTCCATAAAAATTATGAACAGAATTGGTGACAATGGGCAGCCCTGGTGGAGTCCAACTCCCACCCTGAAGGGGTCTGACTTACTGCCGGCAATGCAAACCAAGCTCTCGCACCGCTTGTATAGAAACTGAACAGCCCATAGTAACGGGCCCCCAATCCCATACTCATGGAGCACCCCCAACAGTGTACCCCGAGGAACCCGGTTGAGAGCCTTCTCCAAATCCACAAAACAGATATAGACAGGATGGCCAAATTCCTATGACACCTCAAGGACCCTAGTGAGGGTAAAGAGCTGATCCAGTGTTCCACGGCCAAGATGGAATCCACATTGTTCCTCCTGGATCTGAGGTTTGACCAACGCTCGGACTCGCTTCTCCAGTACCCCTGAGTATACCCGACCAGGGAGGCCACAGTTATGGACAGATCAACCCCAATGTCCACCAACTCAGCTTCCTCCATGGAAGACGTGCCAGTGGGATTGAGAGGGTCTGAGAAGTATTCCTTCCACCTTCCGACAATGTCACTGACTGATCAACAGCAGCCTACCTTCACTGAATACAGTGTTAGTTAAGTGCTGCTTTCCCCTCCTCAGCCATCTGATGGTTTGCCAGAATCTCCTCAGAGTCCACCGAGTGTCGTTATCGAAAGTCTCACTCAACTTCTCCCACATCCAAGATTTTGCATCAGAAACAGCCACTGTGATTGGTTGCACCTGGTGATGAGCGGCTGAGGTCGGGTGAGCTATGCTACGTGTTTTCATGGCAGGATACAGATAAACCAAACAAACACGATTAAATTCAGGTATAAGCCAATATATTAAATCATAACATAAAAATATTGTTTGTATTAACCTCTACCTTTAGATTCAAATACACAAACTGGACGAGGAGACGGTGAGTGACCTGGAGAGTTTTCTGGACCAGTGTTTTGACAGCTTCGTGATGGGTAAAACACAGGAAAAGACCACGCCCTCACAAACATCTAAACGCACGCGTTCAGAGAGTTCTCCCGGTACATCCGCGTCTCCAGAAAAAAGTTTCACGGAGGTACTGGAATCTATTGATAAAAAGCTAACTAGTTTGGATGCTAGGCTGGCTTTGGTTGAAGTTTTGCACAAAGAATTTCAATCACTTAGGGAATCCTTGGAATTCAGCCAAGCTCAAGTGACGTCACTCGCTACAGAGAACCAAGTGCTGCGGGAGGACGTGAAACAACTAACAGAGCAAGTGACACGGATGTCCGGTGAAAACAGGAAATTCAAAGAGTCCATTCTGGATCTACAAAGTCGAAGCATGAGGGATAATCTTGTTTTTTCTGGGGTACCGGAGCGCGGAGGAGAGGACGCGGAAGTTACGATCCGTGACTTCATTCAACGTCAGCTTAAACTCCCGAGCAAGACGGTAAGAAGCATCACTTTCGATTGCGTTCATCAGCTCGGAGCTAAGAAACCCGTCCTTGACCAATAGTAGTTAAATTCGAGCATTATAAACAGAAAATGCATGTTATCAGACAGGGCCGGGAGCTGCGGGGGACGGGCTTTAGCGTTAATGATCAATTTCCTAAAGAAATCTTTGATCGAAGACACATTTAGTTTCCAATCAGGAAGAAGTTTATTTCTGAAGGAAAAAGAGCTACAGTATCTGTTGACAGGCTTTATGTTAATGGTCAGCTGTACAGGGAGCGGGACGTCACTCTGTGGCTTTATTAGAGGACCAACAGGTTAGTTTGGAGCAGGGCTGTTCAACATACGGCCCGCAGGCCAAGTCTGGCCCGCTGGTGAACTAAGTGGTCCATCAATTGGGTACAATTAAAAAAACAAAACAATATCATAGTTTTATTTATAAAACAAAGATATTTAATGATAAGAAGTACTGATAAATAACTCTTGAGTGCTTGGCTTTCGGCAATTGTGGCTCCTGGGTGGTTTAGTTGAATAGTCCTGGTCTAATGCTTGTTACACTGGAGGTGAATTAACTGGTATTTGTGAATGAAATTTAAAGCACAGCTCGGTGTCTGCACTGGTGAAGGTGAACGATGGCACAGCGGTTATTGTTTGTTTTGTTTTTGTTGTTTGCTTGTTTGTTTTTCTTTTAATTTTATGTTTCCTGTCTCTTTCTTTTGTCCTCTCCATATCATTTATTAGCACGCAGGTACAAGGGCAGATATACACCCATGTCAATCCACACAAATACCTCATAAAGAAACACAACCATGATGTATCTTAACAACACTTAGATTATTTCTTAATGATAAATAGTCAACCCTCAAGGATTATGTTTTTACCTATGTGTTTTTTTATATTTGTTATAATGGGTGTGGTTTATCTATATTCTCACAACCACAAGTATGAGCACTTTAAGGTTTGTCACATGGAATATTAATGGAGCCGGTAGCCAACAGAAAAATATAGAATATTTGACTAGATTAAAAGATTAAAGGCAGATGTTGTATTACTCCAAGAAATTCATAAATTACCATCAACTGTGGATTAGCTAAAATCTGCTAAGTTTCCTGATGTATTCTCAGCCTGCTATAACTCGAGACAAAGGGGGGTAGCAATATTAATACATAAAAATGTTAACTTCACAATATTAGACACAATTATAGATCCACACGGTAGATATATAATATTAAAATTATCCATACTCAGTCAAAAATATTGTATTGTTAGTGTATATGGGCCAAATGTGGACGCCGCCACATTTTTTTTATGATCTCTTTTCTATTCTATCAAATCACATGGATTTCTCAATGGTACTGGAAGGTGATAATAACTTTTGTTAAGATGATAAAATAGACAGGCTGAATGCAGTAGGACCTCAACGTAGTTGGCAATCCATAAATATAGTTAAACAGTACATGAGTGATTATGGACTCTACGATACATGCAGGGCTGGCCAAAGCCTCCATGGGGCCCTAAGCGAAATTTGGTTTGGGGCCCGCTATTTCTGCTAGTAATGTAGATTACTACAATCAACAGTCAGATGATCAGATCATTCATCCACCTAACATGTTTCCATGATCCTATATATCATAGTGGTACCAAAAGTAAATAAATAAATAAAAATATAAACACCAGTATGCAATGGATTTTACAGCAAAATTCTCGTCTGGTTTATTATCTTTGGTTTCAAAGAACTGCAACAGTAATGTTCAAAGTACTTTGTAGTGCAAGATCAACAACAAACAGATAAAATAACTAAAATGCATAAAAATAAATTAAATTGTGCAAAAACAGACAAAATAGAACAAAATAAAAAATAAAATGTCAAGGAAATACTGCAATAATGTAAACAAACAATTACTTGAAACCACGTAAAATGGTAAAAAAAAATTTAGTTGAATAATTGGTTCTTAACATATGTAATGTATGCAATAATTTGCAAAAGCTGAACTTAAAATAATAAATAGAATCATATAGAAATCATTACAAGAATTAAAAATTCAGTTCCACTTAGGGGGCCCCTAGTGGCCCTGGGGCCCAAAGCAGCCGCTTAGTTTGCTTATGCCTTGGGCTGGCCCTGGATGCATGGCGTTCTCTTCACCCTGATAGAAGAGAATATTCTTTCTTTTCACATGTGCATAATTCTTATTCTCGTTTGGATTATTTCATAGTAAGCAATTCATTGCTGACAAACATTTCAGACACTAAGATGCACCCTATTGCTGTCAGCGATCATGCACCAGTTACATTAAATTTAACTAATACAGTAATAAAGAAACCACAAAAAGTATAAACTGGAAATTAAATATCTCACTGCTAAAAGACGAAGAATTTATACAATATTTTAAAAAAGAATGGACATTGTATTTAGAGTTTAATGACTTGCCTGGAACATAAGCATGTACACTCTGGGAGGCTGGAAAGACAGTTATGAGAGGACAAATAATATCCTATTCAACAAATAAAAAAAAGAAAGAAAATAAACGTATTGAGGAATTAGAGAAATCCATAAAATTACTAGAAGGTATACAAGGAGAGGATATACAGAAAAAACTAGGGAAGACAAAGTTGGAATTAAATGAATTTATTGACAAAAAGAACAAATTCTTGGTACAAAGGCTTTGATTAGAACATTTTGAACACAGTAATAAATCAGGGAGCTTTTTAGCGAACCAACTCAAGTTAAACAAAAAAAACCCATCTATCTACGGTATTAAAGACACAAATGGAAATATAACTTATGATGAGGGAAAAGTAAACAGTGTTTTTAGAGATTTTTATAAAACTCTATACACTCCACAAATAAATCCAACAGATGCGGATATCAATCAATTCTTGGATAGAGTAACACTTCCAAAATTAAACAGTAGTCAATCATCAGAACTGGACTCACCATTAACATCAGCCGAACTTTATGAAGCCATCAAAAAAATGCCAAATAAAAAATCTCCTGGCCCAGATGGCTATCCAGTAGAACTTTATAAAGAATTTTGGAATATCTGAGAGCTCCACAGTCACTGGTTAACTTAAAAAAAGGCTTAAAGACCTTTCTTTTTAAGCAAGCCTACTCTGCCTTCACATGATTTTATATTTGATCTTAGTTGATATTATCAATGTTTTTAATTGATTTTATTATTGATTTTTGTTGTTTTATCATTGATTTTACTTGATTTTATCACTTGTTTTTATTTGATCATTGATTTTAGTTGCACTTTGTAGCATTTTTGTTAATGAAAAGTGTGTTACAAATTAAATTCATTATTATTATTATTATATTGGAACCAATATTTCACAGAATGCTATTAGAGTCAGAAGAAAATGGCAGGCTTCCAACACATATGAATTCAGCCAACATTAGTCACCTTTTAAAATCAGGCAAGGACCCAGTATTGCCTACAAGTTATCGTCCCATCTCTCTTATTAATGTCGATGTTAAAATAATTTGTAAAGCCCTATCTAAAAGATTAGAGAAGATAACTCCTTCCATTATTCATCCAGATCAAACTGGATTTATAAAAGGAAGACACTCGACCACAAACACTCGCACATTATATAATTTAATAGAGTATTCATATAGTAAAAATATTGAAACTGCTATTTTATCTTTAGATACAGAAAAAGCATTCAATAGAGTAAATTGGAATTTTTTATATGCTACCTTGATTAAATTTGGATTTGGAAATTATTTTATTAATTGGTTAAAAATATTATATAACTCACCAAAAGCATGTGTAAGGACAAATAATCAAATATCTTCAAGATTTTGTTTACAGAGGGGCACAAGACAGGGATGCCCACTTTCACCCGCACTATTTGCTATGTTTATTGAACCTTTAGCAGCAGCAATAAGGCAAACTGCTGACATTAAAGGCATACAGTGTAAAAATATAGAACATAAAATTAGTCTTTATGCTGACGATGTTTTACTTTTTCTTCAAAACTCAGAAAACTCTATATCTAATGTTTTCGAATTAATAAACTCATTCTCAAAAGTTTCTGATTATTCTATAAATTGGTCAAAATCTACAGCTCTTCCAATAAATTGCATGTTTAGTACTTCTTTAAATGAAAGACTACAATCAACATTATATAGTTGGGTATTAAGATTTCTACTATAATAGAAGACTTAATAAAATTTAATCATATACCACTCTTAAAGAAAATTGAAGATGATCTTACTAGATGGAAATCTCTACCCATATCAATTATGGGAAGAGTTGCCTCAGTAAAAATGATGGTCTTGCCAAGAATAAATTACTTATTCTCAATTATCCCAAATAAACCTTCAAATGAATGGTTTAAGTCCCTGGACTCTTTCATATCTAAATTCCTTTGGAAAAACAAAACTCCATGTATTAGCTTAAAAACATTAAAGAAATCTAAAGAAACCGGAGGATAAGAACTTCCAAACTTTTATCACTACTATTTAGCCAATAGGTTACAATATATCTCAAAATGGCTAAATCCAAATGCACTAGATGTTACTTGGATAGACATAGAGCAAACTTTATGTAATAATATTAGGATTTCAGATCTGCCATTTATTAACACAAATATTAAAAAAAACATGTTTGCTTTAAAAGTAAAAGGGCTTTGGGCTGGCCTGCGCTCTGGTGCCCGGCTCTGGCCGGGGGGCCCTGGGCTCACTGGTGGGTTTGGGATTCATGGGCTGGGGGGTTGGGTGTCTGGGGACGTGACTAGTGGCCCATGGGAGGGGGCAGGTTGACCCAGCCTGGATGTCTAGTGTGTTATGTGATCTGAAAGTTGTTAGTATGAAGGGTGGGTGTAGTATTTCTACTGGGGTGGGGACTGGGTAGATGTCCTTGATTATGGTTTGGGACTATGCGTGGCCGGTTGGCTGGCCCTTTCCTAAGGTGGGGGCATGCTCCCGGTGCTTCCTGACTCTGTCGGCGGTTAGGCGGGCGCTCTTGGCCGTGTCGTCCATGTGGGATTTTGCGTACTCTTGGGTGGCGGGCTGACTGCGGTTAGTAGGGGTCTTGGACTTCCTGGTGGGTGTGGGTTGTTGGTCCTGCTACTGGCAGCACTCGTGGCCCTGTCCCTCTCGGGTCTGGAGCTCAATGGGCCTGGCGGTCGGAGAGGTGTTTTGGCCTTGCTCCTTGGGTAGACCTTGGTGAGCTTGGGAGGGTATGTTGGGTCAGCGGTGGAGCTGACTCACTGCGGGAGCATTTATTCCTGCAGTTATTTTTCTCCCCATCCCTCACCGCGCACCTCCGCCCTCTTCATTTCCAAGTTAATACATGTAGGAATTTTGAGGCTCGGGGGTCCTGCAACATTTTTACATCTCTGTTGTCGAGAACCACCTGGGACTCAATTTTATTATACACCTTTGACATTCACTCATAAACATCCTCATAACATTCACATATAGGAACTTGGGGTCGACACTATGGTTATAGGTGGCGGGATGATAACACTCTCGCCTCCTGTGCCTGTGTCTACTCACAATGATGCATTTAGACAGTAAAGGCCCCAGTATAGCTGCGCATTAATCCGAGCGCCGCGGCACGTCGTGTCAGCGCCGTGTGAGCCCCGCGGCAAAAGCCTTTGATCGCGGGCGTGAACGCGCCAAGGTCAAATTTTACTACGCCTACGCGCACGCGTTGATAAACTGCCTCGCGTGTCAGCAAATGACCAATCAGCGACCTCAATTTGTCCTGCTCAACCCGGCTGCAGCTGCTGGAGCCTGCACTCCAGAGAGCTGCGCTTGCACAGAGTATAAATGAACTGCCGGTGCGCAACACACGCGAGTCCAGCGGCGCTGGACACAACGGACAGCTATACTGGGGCCTTAAGGGCTTGGGTTAGAGTTGGAGTGGAGGGAAAACTGGCATCATGCCAACCTTTGCTCCTTCTCTTTCCCTTTTTTTAATTGCACTTTTAAACAACATACATCAACAGCACATCTGGGGGCAGGGGGTGTGTTTTTTGTTGTTGCACCCCCTGGTTCCCTAGCGGCCATTCTGGGGGTGGGGTCTGGTTAAGTGGCAGGCCGTCGGGTATTGTCCTGGACTATGGGGAGGTTAGGGGCCTGGGCGTTTGACGTGTGCAGGGCTGGCGGGGCACTCTCGCCAGGGCTGCTTGGGCTCGGGTGTCCTGTCCGGTTGGCTGGGTGCGGGTTGGGCCAGATCTTGGATGTTGGCTCCTCTCCACCCCAGAATGAATGGGCCTACCTCCTGGGTTTGAGTGTGGGCTGCACCATGTAGGGGACAGGTACATGTCTTGGACCTGGGGGGTATAGAGTGTGTATCGGGATTTTGAATGGAATGTGTCGTTTATTGTATGTCTTTGAGTGAGTGAGGGTGTAGATGAGGGTGGGTCTGTGTGATTGTGTCTGTGTATGAATGTCTATTTGTCAGGCCAGGACTTAGAATGCCCTCTCTATGATACATCTGAGGCCGCTTGGTGTCGCATTCCTGCCGCGTGCCCCCCTGGTGGGATGTGCCTTTGCTTGCCGGTGCGCTTGCAGCCCTCGTTGTCGGGGGTTGGGCGCTTGGGCGCATGTCAGCTCGGCCTGGTGGCTGCCTGGTGGGGCTCAGGTCCTTTGGTCCTATTGGGCATGGGCCTGAGGGGTGGGCATCTCCGGTGCCCGTGCCTTGGTGCCTAGGCCTGGGGCTACGTCAGTACAGCGGGCCCCGGCGGAGGCCTATGAGTTTGTCGCTGTTGGCCCCGGGGGGTCATCGTGTGTGGTCGCTGGTGGGGGTCTTCCGACTCTACCCTATTGTCGGATCTGGGGGACGGGTGAGTGGTTTGTCCTGCTTAGGTGGCCCTAGGGGCTCTGCGCTCGGGGTCCCTCTTGGCGTCTTGGGCTCTGGTCCCTCCTTTGTCTGCCTCGGGTCTTGGAGGGTGGATCTCTGATGCTTCACAGTCGCTATTGAATGTTCTATTAGAGAAGCCTTATTCACTTATGCATGCTCACAACCACACACAAATGGATACAGGGATGTATATGTAGATATCATATGTAGATATGTAGATGGGTATGTGACTGAATATGAATATGTATGTGCATGTGTTTATATGTATATATATTAGGGATGCACCGATTGCAGTTTTTTGGCCGATCATTGATCACCGATTTCTACAAAGTCCGACCTGCCGATTCCGATTTTGGCTGATACCAATTTAGTTTTATAAGCAACACTGTTAGATGTTGTAAGGTCACAATGCGCCTTCAAATTTCAATCTTATTTTGCTGTAAAACAGACCCTTGAACAATATTCTAGAAACAATACAAACTTGTTTTAACTGGTCACAAGGTAGTGCTCTGAAATATAAATGAAGTTTAGACAATTGTTGTTAAAACTAAAGAAATCTGTAAAATCGGTTTCTCATGCAAGCATTGGCCGATTTCCAATTTCCCAAAATTAAGGAAATCGGGGCCGATTTATTTGTGCACCCCTATATATATA